>MU392166.1:421051-693753 GCA_022578495.1 Nemania sp. NC0429 | reverse complement strand
ATTAATTAAAATTAAAAAAAAAAGCTTATATATTAAACTTTTTATTAATATTATAAAATAATAAAAATTTAAACTATAGTATAAACTTTTTTTATGTTAAATTTAATATTAAAATATAATTAATAAAACTATATAAAGCAAATAAAATAATATTTTATTAATAATAAAAAAAAACGATATAGCTTAATATTATAGTATATAATATATTTAGCATATTATTACTAAATATAAACAAGCAGACCTAAGCTTATTTAATAAAATTAGCATTTTATAAAAAAATATAACTAATAGCTTTTATTTAATTTTTTTATGCTTAAGTCGCTTTAAAGGCCCGTTTATTATTAAAAATTAAATTAAATTAAAAAAATAAAGCAGCTAGTATTAAAAAATACTTTTTTTAACTTTAAAATAAAACCGCTTTTTATATAAAGTTAGAGCTATATATAAAATTATATTAATATTAATTAATAGTATATAAAAATATATCTTATTATATTATATATTTATATTAACATTATTTAGTACTATTTTATTAGCAGATATATTTTTATAGTTGCTGTTTATATTGTTTTATTAAACTTAATTAGTATTATTTTTATTATTTTGCTTATAAGTAAGCGGCGTTTTAACATACCTTTTAAACTATTTAAAAATAAAATAGCATTAATATTAATAAATTTAACGTTTATTGTTGGATCGCTAGTACGTTGGCTATAACTGCCTTAGAATGCAGTATATAAATGTCCGTACGCAGACGGACATAACGGAAAGTAGCCCTGTTATATCCACTAGTGCTGCACACTAGCAGAGTTTTTATAAAAAGCATATTTTTTTTATATAGACATACTTTATTTTTATATTATAATAAAAAATTTATATAATTTATTTGTTACATCGGTATATTAATAAAAACATTTTATTTTATTATATAAAGTCTATTTAATACTAATTAGTGGCTACATTAATTTTTTATATTATAGATTAGCAAGAGTAATAATAGAGTTATTTTAATAATTTAGCTTAGACTTTTATATTATATTTTAGACTTTATATCAAAATTAGCAAAGTTAAAAGAGACTAAATTAAGTATTTATATAAGTTAATTTTTTTTAAACGCATATTTAACGCAGTAGTGCACAAACTGCACTTTTTAATTAATTGTATAAAAAGCAAAACAATACACAGATTACGCCGAGATGGCATCTAATAAATTTTAAGACATTAGCAAAACTATTGCTAAGCCAGCGGCGGCACTGCACATTTAAACAATATATAAAAAAGAATATAACAATATTGCTGCTAAGCTAGGCCTATTATAAACTTTTATATAATAAATTATTAACTTTTAATGCTAAAAAAAACTATTTAACTTTATTAGCCTTAATAAAAACGAACTATTAGCATAAACTGCTTTTTGCTGTATATAATACCTCTAATTAGATTTAATTAAGCGGCAATTATATAATATATACTTTAAAGATTTTAAAAGTTAAAAGCAAAACTAATTTAATTAGTTATAATATATAATTAAATATAAGCTTAACTAAATTTTTTAAAACTAAGGCATTATTTTAATTAACTTTTAATTATAGCACTAAACAATAACCTTTCTTTAGCTTTTTAAAAATAACTGCAAAATCACTGGAGTACCAGGTGATATATGCGACCAACATATATTAGTTTTATTTATTTTAAATAACTAGCTTTATATAACACTTTAAAAAACTAACATTTCTAAAAATAATAAAAAGGCCACTATATAAATAAAACTAATATAGCTTATACTTAGGTAAAACTTTTCTATACAGACCGTCTAATTTTAAACTTTTTAGATTATTGTACACCCAGAGCTTATATAACTATCGGTCGAGCAAACCCTAAATCTACTTTGCAGAAAATTTAAAAAGCTAAGCCGTAGTCGCACACTATAAACTTTATATAACCGTACAAAAAAACCTGGACATAAACCGAACTTTTAGCCAGTCGAGGAATATACTATTATTTATAACCTTTTGCAAATATTTTAAAGACCCTTTATATTTTATATAATATTAAATTTAATGTTTAAACTTTAAAGCATTAATATTCTTTTAATAAAAAATGTATAAAACAGTGTCGTTTTAACCAATAAATTTTTTACGTTTAAAAAAGTGTAAAAATTAGTTAATAATTATATAAAAAGACTATATAATCTATTATATAATAAAGCCCGCATTTTTATTACTGTCTGCTGTTAACTCGGAATTTTAAAAAACTAATTTTATATAATATTCTTAAGCATTTTAAAAAGTAGTATAAAAAATTACTAAATATATTATATTAAACTAAAGCAGACTTAAAAAGCCATATATAATATATTAAATAACCACTTTAATATAAATACTAATTATAGCTAGTACTAGGCAGATTAGATTATAATTATTTTTATATATATAAAGTTAAAAAACCTAAAAATAACTTTATATAAAGCTTTTAAAAAAATATTAATAAAGCTATTAAAAGCCTAACGCACACTCGGCGCAAATTATTTAAGCGAAATCTAGCTTAGTATAATAGTTGCTTAAATATGCCGCGGTGTACCCAAATTATCAACGGTATTAATCTTTTAAAAACTAATATATAAAAGTTTTTTTTTTAACCTCTGAGCGTGCCTATAGGTTATTATCAACAGTAGTGCACCAAAACACTATATATAAAAAAACGATATATTTTATACAAACAGACAGTATACTCAATTCAATTATATAAAAGGTTAGAGGCTAAGCAGCAACCCCTAGTTTTAAAGACCAGCGGTAAAAAAAAAAAGTTAATCTTAGCCTTTTGCCCAACCTAGCCAACTTTAACTTTTATATATAAACAAAAAATATTTTATATATAAAAAAAAAAACTGCTGGTCGACTAATTATACTTTTTAAAAAAAGCAATACATAAAAAACTTATATTTTAATATGCACAAGCTATACTATAAAAACTATCTATTAATTAAAAAATTTTCTACATATTTAGCTAAGTATAAAAAAAACTTTAATTTAAATAAAAATATTAAAAACTTAAAAAATAAAAATAAAAAACAAGCAATTTAATTTTTTTTAAACTAGGTATTTTTATATTATATAATAAATAAAAATATTTAAAACTGCAAAACGGATACTCTGTCCGACCAGTTTATCTTAAGCAACTAATATTATATAAAATATTAAAAAAAGCTATAAGACACTAGCGCGTCGAACTTTTTAACGGTTAGCAAAGCTTAATTAAAGGCATACCTCTAATTATACCTCCATATAAAAATTAACTAAATTTTAAACAGTGCGCATATTAAATTCGGTAAAAGCGATTTGCTTACAGCAATTAGCACTGCCAAAATAGCAAACATACTAAGTATAACAATATATTATATTTTGGACACTTCGACGCCGTTTCTATTTTCATTAAAAAATGCCAACAGGGTTAACGCTTATTTTAATAATATAAAAAACCTGATTATACAAAAAAATAAAACTACAGTTCTTATTATACGTAAATAAGGACACCTATTTTTTAATATTAGCCCGTACAAACAAGCTGTTTATTTTACTAAAACAGAGTTACAACGATTGCATCGGCGTTTTAGCCATCTTTATATAAAAAGGTTACATATGCTGCTCAAACGAGCAGGCCACCAGGTAGAGCCTTTTGTACTAAAAAAAATCCAAAAGTTCTGCTATTATTATTAAGTATATAAAGCAGCGCTAAAACGTTTTAAGTTTTTAATTAAAAACGATCGCAAATTTAATTATAAAGTAATAATTAATGCTATATAAATCGATAATCGCTACATACTATATATTATTAACGCTATAACAAAGTTTTAAGCAGCGACTTTTTTTAAATTAATGTCTGCATATAATGCCTAAAAGACATTTTATAGGTGCTAGATCAACGTATACCAAAGGCCCCTAGACCTAATCGTACACAATCCCAAAACTAACTTTATTTTTAAAAAATTTTAAAAATATATTAAAATTATTAGCATACAATGCCGCTAAATACCTATTAAAACGCACTAAGCTATCGGTAAAATTAAAAAGGCATATAAACCGCTTCGACGTGCATATAATATATTAAAAACTAAACTAAGCTATTATATAAAACTAAAGTCGATTTTATAAATAGCTATTAAAACGTTAAACAATATCGCTAGACTTAACAGTTTCATACCTATATTTTTCGTATTTAAAACATACCTCCAAATTAATTAAGACTTGCTACCTTTGCCTAATATTATATAAAAAGCTAAAGCAATTAAAAAAACAATAAAAATACTATACAATAAATATATAAAAGTTAAAATTAACTAAGCAGTTTGCGAACATAATAAACTTTTATATAAAACACTCTTACTTTTATTTTAAAGCAAAGTGTTAATATAATATAAAAAAAAAAAATAAGATGGTCTATATAATATTTAGTCTATTAAAGGCATTAATATCATTATTAAAACGGTAAACGGACTAATAAGATTTCGCTATATACAAATTAAACCATATTATTATATAATAGAAAACGAGACAGTAACAAAGCGAAAAACCGATATAAACAATATTTAAGCCATTTAATCTCTAGCTATATAAAAAAAGCAAAGACGTCTTTAAAAAGTTATAGCAAATATCTATATATAATAAGCTTATATATTTTTTTATACTTTTATTTTTATAAAAGAAAAATAAGCGTATAAACTAGCAGTTAAACTTTAAAATAACGGTATAATTAATATGCCAGGAGCTCTGTTTAAAAAGTTAAATATAATAAAAATTAACGATTTTATTATATAAAAAATATTTTAGTTTATAAAATATATATTTAAAAAGTACGACAGAACTCGGATTTTTAAGTCATATTTTATATAAAAAATAAAAAAAAAAACGACCCGACTATATAAAAAGTTCAGACTAGTTATACAAAAATATAACAATATAAAAAAAAAGACCGTACTAACCTAGTCGCCGATAATCCTATATATAAGCCAGCGATTACTGTTTATGCTAAGATTTTTTTTTATATACGATTTTAACATTATTAAAAAACTTTAAAATATTATTTAGGCCTATATATAATCAAAAAACAAACTATTATATATAATCTTTACATAACTACCAGCTGAACTTAAATTTTACTATTTTAAAGGTATAATTTTATAAATTATATAGCCACTATATAGGTTAATAAAGTTAAGTTTATACTAGTTTAAAACTTATTATTAGCACTACTATAAAAAACTTAGAATAACCGTTTTTACGTACGACTTTTATTTGTTATACACTAAAGGCCTTATTAAAAAATTTGGTATAACCGGCCTATAAACAGACGATATATTTAGCTTTATAACCTTTGAATTTTTGGCCAAAAAAAAACAAAAGTTTAACTAGGCAGAATTTTATATAAAGCCTAAAAAGACCTTTTATACAGACTATCCAGTTAAATTTAACAGCAAAAAAGTCATTTTATTAAATAAAGGTTATATTATATTAACTTAAAAAAATTAAACAAATTAATTAATAAAAATCGATTTTTATATAAAAGATACTATATAGCAATATATAGCCTAACGTGCAAAAAATGCATATATTAGCAGCATTTGCTAATCTAAAGCTATATATAATTTTTTAGTTACAGCCTAAGTTATAAAGCTAAAAAAAAAAAATATTAAATTTTTAAATAATAAAATCTGCTGGCAAATCGAAAATACCAGCTAAAAATTAACTTTTATACCATTTAAACTTAAGTGTATAAAATTATTTATTTTTATAGACGGCTTATTTATAAATAATGCCAACATAACTTTATAGCTTAGATTTATAATTATAATTAGCACTAAGCAATGTATAAAAAATAACTAAGCTTTTAAAATTAAAAGCAATATTATATATTAAAACTTAAACAAATGCTAAAAAGTTATTTAAAACATATTAGCAAGCAAGTTATATAAAATGGTTAATAAATTCGATAGTATAATTACGCTTTATATAATACTAATAAAAATTTTTAAAACTTTATTGCTGCTACTGCTTTTAATAATTTTATATTTAAATTTAAAATCTTTATATAACTGTTTAATTAAACTAAAAATAATTTAAAAAAAAAAATTAATAATTAATATTATATTTTTTTAAAAATTATATAAAAAATAAAAAATTATAAAAGTCTAATAAATCGATAAAAAAGATAATCTAGCTAATGCACTAACTAAATAAATACTAAACTAAGCGCTTAAAACTCTAGTTTTAATAAACCGTTTAACCATATAAATAAAAGCTTTTATTATATATAATTAAAAAAGTGTTATGCTTATAACAAAAAAAAAAAGCAAAAAAAAAAAAATATATAATATAGTATTTAAAAAAACAGTAAAAACTTTAAAAAATAAATTTTTTTTTATATAATTATTTAACTAAACTATTTTTATTTTTTTTAAAATATTTTTTTTATATTTCTAAGTTTATTTTTTTTTTTTTTATTTTTTAGCAACGCTTTAAGCAGCGCGCTTTATACGAACGTTAAATATAAGCGCTATATATATTTTTTTAATAGCTAGAAATAATAATACATTTTATAAAAAAAGCGCCGCTATAGTTTTAGCACCTAAACTAAAAGCTATTGCAGCAGGCAGTGGCCGGTTGGCTATAACTTTAAATAAATAATGCATAAAAATAGCCTTTATAGCACATAAACTTAGCTTAAGCGTTAGCAAAAAAGTTTAATTATAAAACTTTAAAAAAAACATTATGCAAAAACGCGGCAACAATAATGCCTTTTTTATCCTATCATACCACCTAGTTTAAATTAGCAACATAAAGCTTATATATAAAAAATATAGACATACGTTTATACAGAGCGTTTATATAAATTCTTAGCAACGCCGGCCTCCCGTTAAAAGAAAGTAAACTTTGACAGCGCCGCCGTTTTTTATTTGCATAAAGTTTTAAAACTAACGTATGCCACTAAAAAGCGGCAAAGCAAAGCAAAAATATGTAAGACTAGCAGCAGGACCGGCAGCAACAGCAGCAGCAAAAGCAGGAGCAAATATTATATATATATATATATATATATATTATATATATATATGCGCGCATATATAATAATAATAATAATAATAATAATAATAGTTATTATTATTATTAAAATTAAAATATAAAAAAAAAAAAAAAAATAAATAACTTTTAAAATATAAACTAAAAAATGTTTATATAGTAATTTAAATAAAATCGGTTTAGCATACCTACTTTTTAAAGCACCTTTTAATAAAAAATATAATTAGCACTTTTTTTTTAGCAAAAGCTTTATATATAGTTACCGCTAAAAAAAAAAAAGCTAGTGTTAGATCGCTAGCATATTAGCTACAACTGCTTTAAAATATAGTATATAAATATCCGTACACAGATAAACATAACAAAAAATAGCTTTATTATATTTACTAGTGCTGCGCACTAGCAAAGTTTTTATAAAAAGCATATTTTTTTTATATAAACGTACTTTATTTTTATATTATAATAAAAAATTTATACAATTTATTTATTACACCGGTATATTAACGGAAGCACTCTGCTTTATTATACAAAGTCTATTTAATATTTATAGCTATAGCTAGTATTTTATTAAATAAAATAATAGTTAATTTATTTTTAACAGCTAAATAATTATTTATTAACATAAAGCTTATATTTTAAAACTATATAAAACTTAGTTTTTTTATTTAAACTTTTATAAACATTTGTTTATTAAAATATTAAGTTTTAATTAATAATATAATAATAGCAAAGTTAATTTTAACTTTATTGCCGGCAAAATTAAAAACTTTTAATTTTTTTTTAAAATATATAATATAAATAAAGCTATTAAAAATAAGCTTATATTTTTTATAACTAGCTTTTTAAATAAATTTATTTTTAATTTAGCTAATAATAATGTTTATAATATATATTAATTAGCTAATAAATAAAGCTAATTTATTTTAATTAATTAATATAAACTTAAAACGTTTTTTAAGCCTTTTATTAAAAAATAAAAAAATAACCGATTTAAAAGGTCTTTAAAAAAAACTAATATTTTTAGCGCTTTTGCTACGCCGAAAAAAATACTCGATTTTTATAAAAATTTTTATTTTTAAAAACGGCATTAATATTATAAAGTCTAAGTCAAGCTTTTTTTAAATTAAGATTTTATTTACTTTGCTAATAAATAAGCAAAAAATACTTTAATTTATTATAGCAGCTAAATTAAAACATTTTAAATTAAGCTTATTAATTATTAGTATAAAAAAAGCAGTTAATATTTATATATATATTTAAATCTGCTTTTAATAAAAAGTTATTATTTATTGCCATATAAAACTAAATTTAAAATTTTTATTAGGGTTATTATAAAAAAAAAACTTTACAGGTAGTACAGGCCTTATATAAAAACGACGTTATTTTTATCTAGCTTTACAGTAAAGTTTTTTTAATAATAGGCGGCAAATATAAAACTAAAATTATTAACATATTTTAAAAAAAGTTTTTATTTAAACTTATTAAATAAAACTTTGGCTTTAATAAAAAGCTACAGTATTATATTATTATATTTAATTAATTAATCGTTTTTAATGTGCTGCTGTTACTTTTTTACCTTTAATATTAAGCTAATATAAAAAGCTATTAATGTTTTATACTTTTTAATTTTAATAAAAATAAAAAAAATAAATATAAGCGCAATAAAAGCTATAAAAGCAAACATAATAAAAAAATTAAAAAATATAAAGCAAATATTATTAAGCTATAAAAAAAAATTAAAATAAAATAAAATAAAAAAAATATAAATTATAATTATTACTTTTAATAAGCTATAAAAAAAAGTTAAGCTAAAATAAAATAAAAAAAATAAATTACTGCTTTAAATAAGCAATTATTAAAACTTTATATATTGCCTATAGCATTTAAATAATTATTAAATAATTTTTACTTATAAACTTTTTTAATTTTTTAGCATTAAATATTTTTAATATATAATATTATATAGCTTTTTATAAAATTAATAATTTTATAATAACTTTGCTAGCTTAAAAATTATATAAAAGTTTTATATATTAAAATAAACCTTAGTTAATAATTCGCTAGCTAAAAAATATAATATAAAATTAAAACTGTACACATTTTTTTATACCGTATAATATATTAGTATAACTAAATAGCTTTTATAAAGTAATAAAATATAATTTTTAATAGTTTTTTAATTTTTTTCTAATTTGCTAATAATATAATTAATAAATATATTAGCAATTAAAAGCTAAATATTTAATGCTTAACTTTTTATAGGTGTAAAGCATATAATATAAGCATTTTATACTGTTTATTTTAATAAGTTTTTTATATATTATATAAAAGCGTTAAATAAAACAGGCTTATATTATTTATAAGTTATAATAAATATACTTTTTTATTTAAAATAAAAAATTAGTTATAATTATATATAAAATATTAAAATTATATAATTAATATATATAAAATATATATTATATAAAAAGTTTAATATATTATATATAAAATTTTAAATAAAAGCTTTATATTTAATATTTTAAACTATCTTTTTAATATAGCATTTAATTTATAGCAATTAAAAAAAACTCGACTTTAAATATTATTATAATTAAACCGTAGTGCTAAAATAACTTAGCAATTAATTTTTTTTATTAATATCGATTTATTAAAAACATTTTAATTATTTTTTTATATTTTAATATTTTAAGTATATATATTTTCCGCTTTATATTTTTTTGCTAATGTTAATATATTAAAAATATATACTACCTTTACTTTATTAACTTAATATTAAATTAATAGTTACTATAAAAAACTCGCTTTTAAATATTATTATAATTAAACTTTAGTGCTAAAGCGACTTTATAGCTAACTTATATTTTAAAATTTAAAATATATACACCTTTTATTTTATAGCCAGCTGTTAATATTAATATATTAAAAACGTAGCGGTTACTTTTTATTATAAGCAGGCTTTACTTTTTTTTAAATGGCTTTATGCCGCTACTTTTGCATATAAAAGCTTTATTTGCTTTAATATTATTACTATAATTTTTTTTAAAAACTTAAAATAATATATTAAATATTAATAATACTAACAGTATTAACAGTAAAAATAACCATATAACCGGCAATACTAACAATACTAATAATATTAATAATATTAATAATACCGACAATATTAACAAAAATAATAAAAATAATATAGCATAGATTATAAAGCTAAAATTTGCTTTAATATTACCGCTAATACTATTATTACAGGCAAAGTTATTTTTAAAACCAGCTTTGCTATTATTTTTTTTACTAATAATTTAAAGCGGCAGATCGTATATTTTTAATTAAAAAAACAGCGGTATAAAAAATAAAGCTAAAAAATATTTAAATATAGCAAACTAATATTATATATTTAAAATATAAAATTTAAACATTAAAAAATTTTTTAATTTTATTATTAATAAATAAAAAGCAGTATATATATTATAGTTTTAAGCTAAAACTTAAAACTTTAATTTATTACTATTTAATTAATGTTAGCTATATTAAATTTAAATATTAAAAAATAATATAATAATTTTTTTTATTATAAAGTTTTTAAAAAAATTTAAAGCTAAGCTATAAAAATTATTATTAAATATTTATAAAAATAGCTTTTATTGCCTCGACTATATAAAGTGTTTTATACCGAACAAAAAAATACTTATTTATAAATCGTGCTATAATAATATTATTAAATATAATAAACTTTTAGCCTGCTATTAATTAAATATGCTATAAATACTATATAACTATTTTTAGCTAAAAAAAATCGATATTTTATAGCCGTTTAAAAAACGATTTTTCGCTATTAGCGTTATATTTAGCTATATTATAAAGTTTTTTTTTAATTTTAAAAATAACTATTTAACAAACGTATTATATTATAAAATAACCGGTTATATATTTATATTTATAAATAATATTTATTTAGTTATAAATATACTTTTTTAGCTAATATAAAATATAAAAAATAAAATTAAAATTATTTAAATTAAATTTAACACATTTTAAAAAAAAAATATATTACTATATTTTAAGCTTTGCAAAACGGTTATAAAAAAAATATTTTTATAGCTTCGGGCTAATAACCATTTATATATAAAAATTTAAAAAAATATTAAATTTTAAAATATATAAAAAAATAAAAAAAATATAATTTTATTAGCTATATTTAAAAATATTATTATTATACTAAATATAATAATAAAAATAGCTAAGCGTTTTAGGTACGCTTTTTTAAATAATAACCCACTATTTATATACGGCTTGCTAATATTTTCTTTAATATAATATACCTTTAGTAATAGCAGATATTATATGCTTGCACTATTTATAATTAAAAATTTGTTAAAATATAATATTATAAGCGATAAAAAAGCATAAAGCAACTTTAATTTATTAGCTAATAATATTAGCAATATTATTTTTTAAAATTATTTTATTTTAATTTTTTAGCTGCTTAGTTATAATAACCTTTTTATTAATAATAAAACTAATTTAGTTATAATATTAATATTATTAAGCTTTTTTTTATAAAACTAAAAAAATATTACTAATGTTTAAAAAGTTTAGTTTATTTAAGCAAATATTTAAAAAAAATTATATATTTAAATTATATTTAATAATAAATTTTTAAATATTTAAAACCTAAACTATTTTATAGCTATTTTTATTAAGATTTTTCTGTATAAATAAAAAAGGCCAGCTAGTATAACAGCCGTTTGCTTTATAAACTAAGATAAAAAAAATAAGCATAATTTTAAGCTAAGCATATAAATACTTACTGCTATATATATAAAATAAATTATATATTAATAATTTATTTAAATAGGTTTTTATAAAGCTGCAGCAATATAGCGGCTATATTATAACTTATTTTGTTTTTTTATTTTTTATATTTAATTATATTATTTAAAATAATAGTATATAAATAAGTTTTGCCTGTGTTAGCAAATAAATATTTAAAAAATTTAAAAATATTTATATATTGTTATTAAAAAAAAAATTATAAAATGCTGTTTTTAAAATGCGAACATATAAGCTTTTTAATAACTTTTAAATAAAAAACTTATTATAAAAAATATCGATATATAGCCATTAATAACTTTTTTTAAATAAAAAAAAAACTATATAATAATATAAAATTAAAAGTATAATTATGCACTACGGTATGCTTATAATATAGTTTATTATAAATTTAAATAATTTAATATTATTTATATATATTAAAATAAATAAAAAGCTATATAAATTATTTTATTATATAAAATAATTAAAATAATTAAATATTTATATTTAAAAAGTACTATTTTAAATTAAAAAAAAGGTTATTTAAAATTTAATAACTATAATATAATAATTTTATTATTATATTAAAGCTTTTTTTATAAAAATTATTAATATTAAATTTAATAATAGTTTGTTTAGCTTAATTAATTAATATTTTAGCTATATTAAAACGAACAGCTATAGGGCGTTTTATTTATATAATATTATATAATATTTTAATAATATTAGCATTAATTAATTAATTATTATTATTTAAAAAAACGACGATTTAATAAAAATAGCACAGTTATTATAATAAGTAAATAAACATTTTTATAAAAAAATTAACGAAAATATAGCTATTTAGCAGGTTTAAAAAAGGTATAAATAAAAATAGCTTTATAAAAACTTTTTATTATTAAAAAGTAATATAATAAAAAAATAAAAAAAAAGCTTATTTTATTGCTTTAAAAGCTTAAAAGTATAAGTGTACGCCTATTTATTAAAAATATGCGGCTATAAAAGCTAAAAAATGCAGATTTAAAACTTAATATTAGTTTAAGTAGCTATAGGCTTTAATACTTTATATATATATTAATAATAATAAAATTTTTTATATTAAACGAAATATTTATAATTATAATTAATTTAATAAAATAATAGCAGCGGCTTTTTAGCATAATTATAACTTTATTTTAATTTTTATTAAATTTTAAACTTTATTAATTATATATTATATTATAAACTATGCTATTAAATTAAAAGCGCTAATATACCAGCAGCTTATGCTAATTATTATATATTTTAATTTTTTAAAATAAAAACCTTAGTTTATTAATTAAATAAAGCTAAACTTAGTAGCTAAAAGCTTTATTATTAAAGTTTTAAATAAAATATTTTTAAAGCAAAAACTTTTATTTATTAATATTATAAACTTTTTATTTAAATATAATATATATTACTTTTTATAAATAATATAAAACTAGATTTATATTTTAATATTATATTAAACGATTATAAAAACTTAGCCGGGCTTAAAAGCTTAAATAGCTAAATTAGGCAATAAAACACTATAAAACTAGCTTTATAATAAAGCGTATATTTTTAAACTTATATAAAGCATTTATTTAATTATTTTTTAAATATATAATATAAAAGGTTTACAGTTATAAAATTTATATTTATATAATTATATATTTTATATTTAAATAATAATAAAACTAAGCAAAAATAAATAAACTTTAAAATATTATTTATTTAATAATATATAAAACAGTAGCTAGTTTTATTAATAAATTATAAGTTTAATATTATTTATTATTTTTTTAATTAATAGCATATTTTTTATAAATAAATAAAATAATATTTTATATATATAGTTTTATATAGTTAAGCTCGGCTTATTTATACTTTAAAATTATTTTAAAACTAATAATATAAAGCTTAAAATATTATAAAAGCAAATAAAAAAATATTGCTTTAATAAGTTATAATTTATTTGCTTTAATTTTAATTTATTTTATAAATTAAAAAAAAATATAAAATAAAACGTTAAATAATAAAGTATTAAAATAAATTATAATAATAAAATTAATAATTTTAACTTTAAAATTAATAAAAATTACTTTTTAGCTAAAAAAAAAAAGCAACAAACGATTTTTTATATTACGATAAGCTATATGCGTTTTTAAACGGCCTAGCGGCCTAGCTAGACAGATTACGAAAAAAAAAATTCTTTATTTTTAAAAAAGCAGGCGATATAATATATAGCTTTTATTATATATTATATTTTAAAATTATAAACTATTTTATATTAAAAAAGTTAGCAATATACCGCAATATAATTATAATATTATAAATAAAAAATTTAAAACGCTTAAGCTTTTAAATAAAACTGCTAAAAAGATTAATAATATAATAAAATAAAAAAGTTTTAATATTAAATAAAAATTTTTTTTATAAAATTAAAGGTAATAATAATTATAAAAATGCTATAAATAATATAAACAGTTTTAATATGCTAGCATAAAATAATAATAAACTATTTAAACTAAATTATAATTTTATTATAATATAATAAAATATTTAACTGCGCTATTATAGTTAACCGCATATTTTAATATAAATTAACATTTTAATTGGCTTTAATATTATATAATTTAATATTAATAAAATAATTATAATAAAATATAAATTAAATAAAAAATAAACTATTATATTTAATATAGTATTAAAATATTTAAATAAAGTTAGCTAATATAAAAATAATTATAAAAAAACTAATAATATTAGCAATAAATAAAAAAATGCTGCTATTTTATATTTGCAATTAAAGCTTTATTTATTAAGTAAAAAAAAAATAAAAAAAAGCCGTATAATTAATATTTTAATAATAGCTTTAAAACTAAAAAAAAAGCAAAACAGTATTTATTTTATAGCTATGTCCGGTTTTATAAAAGCTAACATTAGCGGGACTATAATATATTTTATATTAAAATTTAAACTTATAAATTTAAAAAAAAATAAAAACTTTTTAAAAATAAAATATTAAAGCTAGCAGGCAATTAATATATTAGTTATTAATAAATACAGCATAATATCTAAAGCTAATTTATATAAAGCAAATTAATAGCTATAAAAAGCTTAAAAATAAAAAAACTTTAGCTTTAGTGGTATGCCAGTTATTATTTTATATAGCGACTTTTATTAGTTTAAACCAGTTATTAAAATATTTATACTATACTTTAATAAATTAATTATTTAAAAAAAATTCGTAATAATTAAAAAACATTTTTAATTACTAAGCGGTATATTTTTTAATAAATATTATTTAGGCTATATGCTATAATGCAAGTTTATTATAGTTATAATATTAAATAAATAAATATAAATAAAAAATATTATATATGCTAACCTGTTTAAATAATTTTAAACTAGCATTTAAACTAAAAAAAATTATAATATATTAAATATTAAAATAGTTAGCAGTTTTAATATTATATTAAATAAAACAGCTAAAGCTATTATATTTTTAAATATAATAAAATATAGTTTAAATTTTTAAATAGCTTTTATATTTGCTAAGCTATATAAATAGCTATTATTTATTTTTTTATTAAAATATAAATTAAAAAAAAGTATATAAAAATAAAAAGCGTTTAAAAAAGCATACTTAATTATAAACTGTAATAACGTTAAAATACCTTTTTATATTCTAGTTACGCACAAAATGCCGGTTGCTATAATTAATAATATATATTAAAAGCTTAAAATAATAAATAGCGCAGACTATATAGTTAAAGGATTTTTTTTTAATTTTAACGCTTATATTTATAAATTAAAACTTAAAGTATTTATTATTATTAAGCCGCCGTTTGCGCTTTTTATATTTTCGCTAATAATAAAATATATTAAGCTAATTAATTTACTGTAGAATATATTGCTAATAATATTAAAAAAAATATATAGTTTATTTTATATTTAAGCATTTATTAAAAAAAGTTTTTAATTAACTTTTATATTTGCTATAATAAAGTATAAAATATAAAAATAAACATATAATAAAACATTTTTAAAGCTAAATAAAAAAAAAGGTATAAAGGCGGGCTTTATTAGTATATATATATAATTATTATAACTAATAAGGTTTAATAAGCTTAATTTATTTAGTTTTATTAATTTAAAGCACTATTTAAATTTTTATTTTTTATTTTATATATAAAATATAATAAATAAATTAGCTAAGCTAAATAAAAAAATAATAAATAAGTACTAAACTAAAATAAATAATTAATTATATTATTATAGCGGATTAAATAAAATAAATTGTTTATTTTATAAATAATATTATATTTAAAGTTTAAAAAGCGCTAAAGTTTAATAGTTATTTTATATATTATAGTTTATTTTATTATAAATTAAAAACAATTACTAGCTAGCGTGCTATAACTAATATATAATTAATAATATAAGCTAAGGCTACCTGCTTAAAAATAAGCGAAAATTAAACTTATGCTTATTATATTTTAATTATTTAGTCGAAATTTTAAGTTTTTTTAACGGTTTTATAAATTATAAAAAGCGGTTTTATTTAAAAAAGCTTTTTAAAATATATATTAAAATTTTATTTTTTTTTATTTAAATTATTATTTTTTATTTATTTAATAATTACTTTTTATTTTTTAGCTATTATGCCAACGTTTTATTTTTTAGCTATTATTCCGTTTTTGCTTTATTTCGTTTTATATTGTCGTACTTTAAAGTTTTTTTTTTTAATAAGCTTTTTAATAAAAAAAATAAGCTTTTTTTTTATAATATTTTTAAAATTTTTTTTTTTTTTATTTACTTTATTAATTTGTTTTTAATTTAATTATAATTAAATATAATTTTATACTGCTAATATTAATAATATTTTTTTTAAATTATTAAGCTTAGGTTTATTATTATATATTTATTATAAAAATGCTAATATAATGTTTTTTTAAATTATTTTCCGTTTAGCTTATTTTATTATTGCTGCTGTTATTATTTATTTTTTTAGCTAAAACAGGCTTTTATTAAAAAGCTAGCTAATTTTTAGTAAATATAAATAGCTAATATTTAATATAAAGTCTATTTCGATCTTTTTAAATAAAAAAGCTAAATTAATTATTAATTATTATAAATAGATTATTTATATATATTATATTGCTAGGTTTAGCATTTTATTGCTTATTATTTTAAATATTTAGTATAAGGTTTTATATTTTAAAATATACTTATTAATTTAATATTTTTTTATTAGGTTTTTATATACTATTTTTTTTATTAATCTTTTTTTACTGTATAGTTTATATTACTGCAGTACTTATTTATATAAAACAGGCCTATATATATTAAATTTATAATTTTTTAATTATAATATTTTTTTAAAAATATTATTATTTATGTTTAAAATTGCTATATTTTATAAGTTTAAAATAGTAAGCCTTTATATATTATTATATATAAGTTTTTACCGTCGCCGGCTTTTTATTTTATATTATTTAAGTTATTTTAATTATTTTTATTATCGATTAGTATGCTTTCTTAATGCTATGCTATTATAAAAAATAAATAAAAAAATAGTAGCTATAAACTATATAAAATATAATAAGTTTTAATTTATTTAATTATTTTAAAAATAATAAAAATAAAAATAATAATAATTAAATCTGTTTTATTATTATTAAAAACGTAACTTTTTTATTTATATTTTTATAAACTCGTTAATTAGCTTTAAGCTTATTGTCTGCTTTTTTTTTATTTTTTTTTTTTTAGTGCTTATAGTTATAATTTTTTTTTTTATTTTTTTTTTTAATTTATTTTTTTTTTTAATTTAAAGCTAAATAAATAGCCGGAATATATATTAAAGCCTTTAATAATACTATAGTTTTTTTAGTTTTTATTCCCAGGCTAGCTAAAATATTATTTAGTTATAAGTTTTATTTTTATATAGCTTATTAAAAGCTATAGCTTTATTTTTTAATATATTTTTTTTTATCGTGTTTTTATAATATGTAGCTATAGCTATTATTTTTTAGTACTTATTTTTAATATTAAATAAGTTTAATAGGTATGTTTTTTAAAAGCTTTAAATAAAACAGTATATAATTATTATTTATTTATAATATAGTAAGCCTTTATATAAGCTAGTTAGCAGAATTATTTTTAGTTTTATTTTATTTTTTAGTTTAGGCAGGCGTAGGCTTTATGCTTTTTTTTTAAAATATTTAAGTTTTATAGCTTTATAATTTTATATAAATAGCTTTATATTTTTTCCGCTTTATTTTATATATATTATATAATAATATAGTTTATTTATATATGCTATACCGTTATATTTTTTTTATTAATGCTGCAGCATTATCTTTCCGGGTTTATTTATTTAATAATTATTTAAAAAAAATATATTAAAAAAAAGTTTAAATATATTATATTAATTAGTTTAAATTTTAGCTATTTAGCATAATAATTATATAGCATACTATATATAATATAAGCATAGCTATATATATGCTAATTTATAATATAAAGCATTAAAAAATTAATAGCTATAGCTTTTTAAGCTTTTTTTAATATTATATTATTATTAATCTATTTTTTATTAAATGTTTTAATTTATTAATACTTACGCTTTAAACTTTTAATAATAATATAAGTTTTAATGTTTTAATTTTTTTTTTCTGCTTTAGTCCTTATATACTATAGCCACACACAATTTAAAACTGCTTGCTAAGCTTTAATTACTAAAAATACTTTAGCAAAAAATATCAGGTTTAAATTTAAAACTAAAGTATTAATAATATATTAAAGCTAAAATAAAGTACCTTTTATTAAAGTTTAAGCACTAGCATAAGTATATAATATAAAAATAATAGTATTAATAGTATAAAACCACCTTTTAATATAGTTAATTATAATTAAGCTTATTTTTTAGCTAAATATATTTAAAGCATTTAATATATAAACAGGCTGTTTATAATATAACATATTAAATATATAATAAACATATTAATATTAAACCTTATATTATATAAACTGTTAATATAAATTCGAAAGTTTTAGTTTAAAAATATAATAATATTAAATAGCTTTATTAAAAATGCTTTTTTAAAGCTTTTAAAAGTCGGAGCAAGATATCTAAACGGCCGTATTTTTACTATTAAAAATATGCTTTTTATTATAACCTGTATATCTAGCGATAATATAAACTTATGCAGTTATAAGCTGCTAAAAAAAAATAGCTAGGCTAATAAAATTTATAATAACACGGCTGTTTAAAAAAAAAAAATAGTTTAAAAAGTTTTTAAGCGTAACGGTAATGCAAAAGCAGTATTAAAAAATAAAAAAATGCTAAAAATAATAGCTATAATAAATAAATATTAAAAAAAGTTATAAATTTTAAAATATATACGTTTTTTTTAAACAGTATAAACTTTAAAATATTTACTTATTAAATTATTTATAAAAAAAAATTATAATAAATATAAATAAAAAGCAAAGCTATATAGGCAAGCAGGTATATTATATATATATATATAAATAATACCTACTATTTATTAAAGTCCGACCTTTTTTATTTTTTAGCGATATAATAACTATTTAAAATATTATTTCCGCTTTTTAATTAGCCGCTCGGTTTTTTAACGGTCGCAAGCTTTTAATTTAGTCTAAGTTTTATTATTTTGTTAAAATTATCACTATTTTAATTAATATAATACCGCGCTAAAAAGCGCTAATTATATTAAAACCACTTTATTTATATTAAACGCTATATAATAAGGTAAGCTTATTAGCAAAAAAGTTATTAATAAACTGGTCGTTAAATACAGTTTAAACTAAATATTAATTTGCATTTATATTATTTAGCTTAATTAAAAATACCTCGGGCGCTTTATTTAACTCGGTACTACTTTAGGCTATATTATTTTTTATTTTTTTAAATATACTTATAAATTTTATAATATATATAAAAAAAAAAAAAACGTTTTAAATTATATTTAATATTTTTAATATCGCTAAATTATTACTAACTACTTATTAAAAAACTTATAAAATTTTTTTAATTGCTAAAATAAAAATTATAAAGTAAACTTAAATAATAAATATATAGTTTTTTTCTTTAGCAGTAAAAAACTCGAATTTTTTACTTTTTTTATTAAATTGCTAAACTTTTTTAATATTTAGCGCATTATTTAGCAATAAATAATATTTAATAAAAGCCGTATTAAAATAACTTAAATTATAAATATAAAACTAAGCGGTATTTAAAATAAAATCAAAAAATAATTAAAAAATAATTAAAATAAAAGCATAATAAAAAAAAGTCGACATAAATTTAAATAAAAAAAAAATCGCAATAATTATAATTATATAATAAAAAAGCATTATAATAATAAAACAATAAAAAAAAATCGAATAATAAATAAATATAAAAAACGTATTTTTTTAACGCTCGCGTTAAACATAGCACAAACAGACTAATAATTATAAATATTATAATCTAATGCTATAATTAAAAAAATTTAAAATGCTATTATAATAAAAAAATTAAAAAATATATAATATACAAGCTTAAAAAAGCTAAAAAATAAAAAGCAAACTACGGCATTATTTATAAATAATTATTTAAATTAATATATTTTATTATAAATATTATAATTAAGTTAATAAAAGTCGGTTAATTAGTTATAACGTTTACTATTAAATTAAAACTTTAAAAAATGCCTTAGCTTTATAAATTTTTATTTACCTAAACTATTATTATTTACAGGTTAAATAAAAATAATTATTAACTTTACTAGCAAGTTAACTGTTAAAAAAAATAAAACGCTAATAAAGCGACATTATAAATAAAATGCTTTAAAAGCCGCACAAGCTGCTGTAAAAGCTATACAGATTATATTAAATATATATAAAAAAAGCGATAAAAGCGGCGGCAATAGCTTTAAAAATAACAGCAAAAGCTTTAAAAAAAAAAAATTTTTAAAAATAACAGCAAAAGCTTTAAAAAAAAAAAAAAGCTTTAAAAGTAATAGCAAAAGCTTTTAAAAAAAAAAAGGCTTTAAAAATAACAGCGAAAGCTTTAATAAAAAAAACAAAAACTTTAAAAATAATAGCTATAAAGTGCTTAATAACTAAAATAATTAATTTTATATAAAATAAAACAATAAAATTAATTTAAAAATAAATTTAATAAAATAAAAAATTAAATAATATAAGTAATAATAAAAAAGTTAATAAAATAAATTAGTTAAATAGATTAAATAAATAAAAAAAAAATAAAAAAAATAAAATAAATAAAATATTTAAATATAATAGCTATTTAATTATTAAAAAAATTAAATTAATATAATTTAAAAGTATATAAAATTTAATATAATTTATATAAAAAAGTAAGTATGCTAAAATTTATCGAGTTGTTAACCGTTTTACTAATAAAGTACCAATATATAATAAATAGCCTAGCCGTTTTTACCTAGCGGTTATATAAAAACGAGCCCTATATAAGCCACTGATAGGCTTAGCCATTAACAGTATATATCTAACACCTATTTAACACCTACACTAGCCGTTCTAAGGTTAGCTTTTAAAAACAAAAGCTCTTTTTACACCTGGTTTAAAAGGGCTTCTAGTATAAAAAATATTAATATTTCCGGTTATATATATTAAATTATATTAAAATATTATGCTAATATTAAAGTTTACTTTTTTTTTTAACTTAACTAAGCCTAGCTATACATTTAATGCTTATTAAATTTTTTATTTAATTAATTTTGTTATTAATTTTTATTATGCTTTTATTAAACTTTTAGCTTTTTATTATTATTAACACTGTACACTTTATTAAAAGCATTATAATTTTTATATTTTTATATTTAGCACGACTAAAGCTATTAAATAAGGTTATTTTTATTATAGCGCTGCTTTTTTTAATAGTAAAGCAGGCAAAGTTAATAGCAATTCTAACTAATAATTTTGCTTTTTTATTAGCTTGCTAGCTAGCATTACTTTTAACTTTTTTTAGCTATAATATTATATATACTGCAATTAAATATAAAAAAAGCAATATTTAAATTTAGCACGTTTTTAGCTTAACTTATATTTAATTTTTATTATAAATTAATTTTTAAAACTAAGTTCGGTTAAAAAACGATTTTATAACTTTTATTAACTTTAATTTTTATTTTTAATATATTTTATACTTTATTTTTTTTTATTACTATTATTATATGCTTTAGGTTTTATATTAAAAAAATAATATATTTAAAATTAATAAATTTTTAGCTTTATAATAGTGTATTTTTTATATATTTTTTTATACTTTAGCTAACTTTAGCGTTATTAATAAAACTGCTTTCGATTTATTTACCTTTTAACCTACCTATTTTTTCGACCTACCCTCCGGCTAACTTATTTTTTTAACCTATTTTTTAACCTATTTATTTTTCTAGCTAACCTATTTTTCTAACCTATCCTCCGGCTAATTTATTTTTTCGACCTACTTTTTAATCTGCTTTTTAACCTGCCTTTCGCCCACTATATTTTATAAAATAGCATATACTGGTTATATTATTATACAGTTATTAATAGCACTTTTTTAAAATATAACATATTATTACTTTTAAATATATAATATCTTTTTATATATATTTACTAAAGCTAAGAATTTAATAATATTAAAGCTGTTTATTTAGCAAAATATTAAGCCGTAGCTTTTTTAAGCTTAAAGCTATTTAGCCGCTTTTTTAAAAATATTTTATTTAAAACTAAATTAACTTTTTAATTTTTATTATTATAAATAATATAATATAATAATAGCTATTATATTTATAAATTTAAAATAAAGATTATATCGCTTATGTTTAGCTGGCTGCTTATATAGCTTTTATTGTTTTTTTATATAGCTATTATTTTATTTTAATTATTTTTAGCACTTTTAAAAAATTTAATAAAAAAGTCTAAGTTTATAATATTTATAATAATAAAAAATAAATAAATATATTAAAAATAAAAACGACTAGATTTATTAAATACCATATTAAAAAAATTTATTATATTTTTTTATATATTTTAATTATATTTACTTTTATTAACTTTATTATTTTTAAATAATTTTACGCTGCCGCTATTTTATTAAACGCTATTAAATTTATTAAATAAAAATTAAAGCAATTAATAATTAAATTTTATATAATACCAGGTATAGCTATAGGCTTATTTAGTTATTATTAATTTGCTAAAGTTATTAAATTTTTAAATTTTAAATTAATATTTAATTTTTTTATTTTTTAAACAACTATTATTTGCTAAATTAAAAAAATATATAAATTAGCTAATAAAATAATTATTGCTAAAATTACCGCTATAAAGTCTAAAATCTATTTATTTTTTAATTTTTAAAAGTTACTTTTTAAAAAAAGTGTAGTTGTTATTATTAATTATTATATCGACTAATATTAAAAGCTATAAACTAGGCTATTAAGCTTAAAATATATTATTAGCCTTTATATAGGCAAAAATATTAAATATTATTTTTATTAAATTATTAATTAATATAGCCTATAATTTAAATTTAAATTTTTTATTTTTAATAACGCTACTAATAATAATATAGCCTTTGCTATTTTTTTATAACGTTTTTTAGCATAAAATAGTTTTTTTAATGTTAAACGTACTAATAATAAAGTTAAAGCTATTATATAATAGCGCAAAACCCGCTGCTAAAGCCACGTTATTAATTTAATTGTTTAATTAATTATATATAATAAAAATAATAACATTAGCTTTTATTAAATTATTATTTATTTTATTAATAAAAGTTATAAAGTTAATATATAAATTTAAGCTTTTTTTAACACTATAACACTTTTTATAATTTGGTTAAATATTATATAACTAATTAAAATATTGCTAATTAAAAAATTAACTAATTTATTAATAACTAAAACAATATAATCTTTTTTAATTTAAAAATACTTTTTGCTACTATTAATTTTAATAAAAATAAAAGTATTTTTTATTAAAATATAATAATTAAAATTAAAAACAATATCTATTAGAATTTTTTTATAACTATATTTTAAAGTTTTTTTATTTTTAAAAAACTTTTTATTTAAATATATATTATTTTTTATAACGGTAATTCGGGAGGGCATATGCTTTTTAGCTATAAATTTAATATAAAAAATTAGAAAATTTATTATAAAATTTTTAATATTTTAAAACTTTTTTTTATTTATTTTATAGTATAAAAGCAACTATAATAGCTTTTTTAACGTTATAAGTTTTTTTAAAAAGCTTAAAGATTATTTATATATATATTTAGCTTATTTTTAATTAATTAATAAAAATAATAATAATATAATGTTTAAAGCTTTGCTATTATAAGCTTTAGAGCCGCTATATATATAGCTTTATACGCCTAGCTAACATTTATCTCGCCGGCGATCTGCTATAAAAAGCTTTAATAGCATATTAAATTTTTATACTTAAAAGCGACAGCGCTTATTAACCGACCGCTATATTAATATATAATTTTTTATTATTAAAAACGTTATTAATATTTATAATAATTTTAAGCAAGCCTATATAAAGCTATAAAAATACCGGTTTTTATTTAAAAAAACTTTTTTTTATTAGTTTGCTATTATTTTTTATTTAAATATGCAATTAAAAAGTTTGCAAAAAAATAGCCTTAAAAAGGTCGAACAGGTTTAATAATTAGTTATATTATATTAAAAAAACTATTATAATAATAATATTATAGCTAAAATTATTATTATTATTACACTTATTTTTACTATTAAAAAGCTTATAAATAAAGCCTATAACGGCTTTAATTCTAATAATAACTCCGAGCTTTATTAAAATAAATTAAAACATTACTTAGCTATAAAAAAACTAGCTATATAAAGCTAAATTAAAACCTTATATTTTAGTAGCAAAAGTATAAAAAATAGTTTTTTTTATTAACCCGCTTTATTATCGATATGCTTTTAATATTAATAATATTAACAGAGTATAAAAAAATATTTAGCTAGTATAAATTAATAATGATTTTATAGCGATTATTTTTTTATATAGCTACTTTAAAGTTAATTTAGTGCTTTTAGCACTAGTTTTAAAATAATTTAAAAAGCATATAAGCTATAATTAAAAAAATAAAAGTTAGCCAGGCTATACTAAATCAGCCAGTTATTTAATTAAATATTTAATTAAATAAATTAACAAATCTGGCTAAACAAGTTAAACAAGCCGTTTTAGGTGCTAAATCAGCTAAAACCAAGCAATGGCCGTTGTTTTAACTGGTTTTGACTGTATGGAGCGCTGGGTGTACCCGTTTTGCCCTGCTTGGCTGGAGTTGGCTCAACTACTCTGAGCCTCCCAAGACGCCAGCTTACGCAAGTAGGCGAAACGGCTTACCGGTGTAAGCTGCATAGATACCATACGAAAACGTGTCATCAATGGGCTGGGGGGTTGCGAGCGGGCTTGGCAAAGCAATAGACCACGACGAAAAACGGTGAAGGTTTTTAAATTAGGAGTTCGCAGTTTCCTTTGACTCCCTCCCAATTCCAGCAGCAAAATTTCCCGAGGCGTTCACCCTGAAAATGCTGGCTAAGCGGGTGATGAACAACCAGCGCCCTGTGATGCAATGTGTGATCAGACACAATGATGGAGAGGAAGCCTACCTTCCTCTGAGAATGTCCACGTCAACTTTAGGCAGTTGAGCATTGCTGTTTTCGGCTGATGAACAGTCTATTAAGAGTCGTAGACTTCATCACCTCATATTCCTAGTTGCCCGGTCTGTACCCTCCTGGTTGACATCATCTGGATCCTGGCCCCCGGCACTTCCTAGCCAACGCCCCTGACAACACGCTCAGTCATAGCCGTCACCCTGCTCCGGAGGAAATTCTTACCTGCGTTAGCGGTCTCCATTATTATTACCCATGATGGCCACTACTGAGCTTCCCAGCAAGTCTCGTAGTCCGTCGGCAGCACGGATTCCGATGGATGAGGACCTCTACGATCTGATTGTTGTTTTGACCCCACCCGTGGCCAAGATGATCCTCAAGGACAAAGCCGCCAAGCTAGGCAGCTTGACACAGCAGTAAGCCACACTCGCGGAGAATACCTCTAGATACCGAGATACTTTTTTATCACGCCGTAAAGTGAAATAGTGACTGACACCTCTTTTTTTAATAGTCCAACTTCCGACCCAGCCGTGGATGTTCAGTATCTGGACCAACTGAGGGCTCTAGTTCAGAACCCAGAGAACTCGGAGGAGGGAGTCCTACAGAACGTAACCGACTTCATAGCCACAAAGCTACCCCGAGAATTCCACCTTTTCGCCCAAAAGTCCCATTCGCAACATGTTACGATGCGGGATCCGCCATCTCACCCGATGGCGGTCGCTTGGAAGCTTAATTCCGGCTTCCCTGAGGCTATCATAGGAGAGAATCCAAGAAGCGTAGTCACACCCGAGCATATCACAGCTGGCGGCCATCTGCGAGGTAACATATCTCGCCAGCAGTCTTGTACATCTGTCCTTTCTGCTAAACTCACAGGCGTCGTCAGGATCATCGCCACATGGCAAGGAGGCTTTGTTAAAGGATCAGGGGTCCTGATTGATGAGTTCACCGTTGCGACTGTTGGTCATCTCCTTATCGACCGCGATGGTCACGCCAGGAATGTGGTGATCCGGGTAAGCGAGGGAGGTGGTGACGAGTCTCGGAATGGCACTTACGCCGCCGTCCACTATGGGTGGTACAGCCGACGCTCGAACCCGAACGACCTCGCTTTTATCCGCCTTTCGAAACCGTTTGAAACGGTTAAACCTATCAAGTACATGCAGACACCTGTCACCGACAAGGACAGTAATGCGAGTATCTATGGGTACCCGGGTGACATGCCTAACAATGCGAAAGGCAATCAGCTTTGCGTTAGCAAGTCCCCCATACGGTATAGCCAGTCCTATCCCACCGGGATGCTGGAGCATAAGGGCGATACTGAGAAAGGTGCGTTCGATAGCTGCGAAGCCTACGAGAATATACCGCTTAAACGGCATAATTGGGTTTAATACTAACATCAGACCTACAGGGACATCCGGTGGCCCGATCCTTGACGCTAGCGGAACCATCATTGCGCTGCACAGGGGGTGGGACCACGAAGCTGGCGGCGGGCGGATCAACCAGGCTGTCGCCATTGATCGTGATGGCAATGATTTCTGGGCTTTTGACCGGATACTCAAGTATATGCACCAAGGAGAGGATGCCGGTGTTGAGATACTTGGAGAAGTCAGGATGCTTAGTAAAGTTAAGAATGTCGGGGGCTATGCCTTCGCATGGTGAGTTGGGTTGGTCATGCGTCACAGCATATGTACCTGATCGTGTTGGGCAAGTATCAGTTTAACTGTAGGGGGTAGCTTTACGATAAGACAGTATTAGAGCTTGTAATAGGGGTAATTGAATAAACGGCGTTACGCAAGGAGCCTATCAACCACTCCTGTCACTAGATAAGTACTTACCTACTTGCGTGGGTAGGTAGGTAGCGACGATAACTCCAACTTACCTGGTACTTTAGGTGGTATTACAAGTAGGAAGTGTATGGTCCGTACCCGGCACACAAACCTCCGACGAGTGGCACGAGGTTATATACTAAGCCTGCAGAGAGAGCCTGAGACTCCCAGATACCACCCACCCCTGTTTGCAGTAACAATACCTGAGCTGATTCTGGCCTCACCAGCAGTGCTTAGAGTAAGTCCTGCGACAATCTATATTCACCTTCACCCATAGGCCCAGATTGTACACTAAACAACCTTTATACGGAGGCAAGCGAAACATATCGCATCACGAAAGACAATCACCGAAGCAGAAAAACAGTACCGCAGAATACGTTTCAAGAGCTAAGGAGAGTAAGTCGACAGTGCCATTTCTGGTTCAAGGGGGAAAGAACACAAATTACCAATCCAGCTACTCAGAAAAGCCAAGTCGTAAGAATTTAAGGACAGACGAAAGTTGCAACTCAACGCTTGAAATGTTCCTGATGCCTCAACGTGACCCTTCGCCATCGAACTTGGGAGGACGCCCGAGTTGCTCCGAGATCCCATCGTAAAACTTCGTCATGAACTCGTAGATTCCGGTTTCTTTCCAATAGTAGTAAACATGCCCATTGCTCAAGTAATCCAGCACCTCCGACACGCTGTTGACCACGTCGGGAGGGGGTGGACCAGTAAAAGACCGCCCTGGTAAAGGAGTGTATCGTATCTTGGACATCAACGACTGCCCGAAAGCAAGCACGAAGAGGATTTTGGCTGCAAGTGAGAAGTCTTCGCTGGGGTGGATGATTTTGGTCAGGATATTCTCCAAGTTTCTGTCGTCCAGCAGGTTTATAGACCAAGCCTGGGGAACAACGTCAAGTGTGTTATAGAAGTCCAGATTGTATACCTGGTATCCTTCACCAGATGGGGGGTCTTGGGGGAACGAGCTGGTATAATTGGCTGCGAATATTTCGTTCCCTGGGGACACGCCGGCAGATGCCAGCACCTTCACTGTGCGGTCACCAATCAAGTTCGCCTGAGTCAAGCCCTTGGCTGAGATGGGGGCAAGAGCTCCCCCGAGACTGTGGCCGGTGAAGACAACGGTGTAGGATGAGTCTAAAGACCTCAAGTATTCATCAATCCGCATGCCTTCTCCAGCCGCCGTGCTAGTATTTCTCAACACATTCCATACACCAGCACAAACCCCTTTGGCGCAATAGGGAAGTAGCTTATTCTCGGTCGGATCGGCAGTTTGAGGCTCAGTGATGCCGCCGTGTTGAGACCACTGCCCGACCCAGGCATTGAAGTCAACCACTTCGACGACGTCAATATCTTGATAGATATCTGGCCCCGAGTCCGCCTGCGTGCCTGCAATTGCAACAACGCAGATCTTTTGCTTCTCGTCGATGGCCGCGAACCATACGTTGTCCGGTCCATACTTGGGATCTTTCTTTTCTTTGAAGACTCTAGGCCCCCAAGAAATAGTCCAGTTGCCCGTCAATCCTGGGACTTTGTCGTTGAAAATTGTAATCATCGCATCTTGAAGCTCTTGTTCCGAGCCTTTGTGGCCCGAAACAATCCCGGTCATCATAGAAAAGCAGTAGATCTGCTGGAAGAGGTTGAAACCCCATTGATCACCCATTTTGAAGAAGGATGATGTTCCGCGCTAGAAAGCTATCGAGAGCAGCGAAATAAACAATCTTGAAGAGCTTGAAGCCGAATAGGGGCTCGAGGCTGTGAATGGGGAATGTATAGTAGTGACGCTCGACCAAGTGTATAAGTGTGAGAGACTAGAATGTTTGCGATGCTCTACGTAGAGTGCTTTCACAGCTCTGAGAGGGAACGACTAGGGCTATTTATGCCCAAAAGTGAATGTGCGTCTACTTACTCGGGTAGCCTGCTTCGGCTGTGTCGAATCTCTCGCGACTTCAACGCAATGCCTCTAAGTAACTTTGTATCGTCATGGTGCAACATCAAACTCATTGAAATATCTCTGGTGAGAAGGAGGACAGTAGATATCTGTATCCAATCGGATTGAGAGTCTTGCCATGAATTCCGTGGACCGCTACGTGGATGACGACATCCCGGTTTGGCAGCTGCCGGTACTTAGAAATCTTAACACATGTCTTACCTCGTATCATTATTCTTAACGGAACATTAAGCATATAATGGCTGGTGCGGGAAGCTGTTCGTCTAAGTTGACTGCCGTTTTAGGGTTTATACAGCAGTCAATGCGCATTCCTCAACATAGCTTGCATTCTAACCTGCTCTTGTAATCGGCTAATTTGTCCCACGTTGCAACTAATTAGTGGCTACACTCGCAAACTCTCAGCAAAGCAACGCCAACCGGATGTCACCCTTGCGACACATGAACTGAGGATATCGCCGAGTTGTGCTGGGTTCATGAAGAGACATGCAGATCGCCTTCCACACATCGTCCCCAGCCAGTGAAAAGTCTATAACCATAATCCTAGAAAGATATTACAGTACCATTCAAGTAATTGCAGACAATTGAAGTGTCCGATTCAGCAACGTTGTCCGTGGTGTAATTAAGGATACTAGACAACTTACTAGACTAAGCACGTAGATCACAGGCCACTATAAATATCACGATCTACACGAAAATAAAGATTCGTGTTGATGACTAGAACTGTAACTGACAGACTGACTACTTACCAACAAGTAGGAATCCGTTTGGCGGGTAGGGTGTAGGGGACATCTGGTATGGCCAAGAGGCCTGTTAGGTGACCTGAATACACAATGTATAACGTAACAGCCGCGTCCTCCCAAGAGCTCGAGTCCTTGCAATTAACTAAAACAAAGGGTGTAAGTATAAGTGTAAGTGTAGCTGAAGGTGTAAGTGCAATCTGGTAGAGAAGCGTGGAGATCTGGTGAGAGTTAACAATCGGTGCCCCAAATAATTCAAATCATAGATACTTAATTCAGATAAGCCTGCCTGCTTAGAATATATCTAAAATAGTGAGAGCCAGAGGCCCTTCATATAGTCATTCAGACGACAGAAGCCAGCACTTCCTCCACAGTCGTTCCTTACACTAATGAAGTGATCCTACTTACTTTGTATATTGGGAACTTGGAAGATCTCGGATCCTAGATGTATCCACTGTACGGTGACGTGTAAGTGTAACTGTAAGTGTAATGCTTGTGTTTCCTCCACTTCCAAGCTTCCGGCTTGAGGCCTTCGGTACGGACTCGGCCTTGTAGGTCACAATGAAGATCTCGACTATCGCTCTCGAGGGTCTCGACAGTATCTGAGACAAAACGCTGCCTAGGTACCTAAGTTGTTAGGTCGAGCATCGATGTGCCGAGTCTCACCGGATCACTTCATAACAGCGAGCCAAGGGGCCCGGTCTGCCCCAAAGTGGTATTATGATGCAGTATCAATGTAGAGTTGGGTTGTAGAAAAAGGAAGCTCGAAAGTCTGCAGGCCATAAAGATATTAAGCCTATTCGTCACTGACCAAGCTTTCGGCATATTGTTGCTCACATGCAAATTTAAACCGGCCGGCGTTCTGGATGATCCCTTTGATCGGAACACACGCCCACTGTCTTGGTGACATTATAGTTCGTGAGCAAGCCAAGTGCGGCTCTCTCCGAACATTTCAAAGTCGCACCACCCTTTGCCAAGAGGACAGATACACGATGCCTTCATGTTTCTCAAGGTATGACACCTCCGCACTGATACCCGACGAAATGCTTGGATGCCACGGCAAAGTGGCATTCGAAGAAAGGAAAACCCATGTGTGTCTCTTCAAGACTCATTATATGAAGCCTCAATCCCTTACTTGCTGTGCGCATTGTTTACCTAATCTTTTTAAGCTTCTAGAGCATCTTGGTATCCAACCTAGTTGCTTTTGTAAAGGTAGGCAAATGAATCACTATAGCATTGCTAAGCTAGTTCGAGATTAAGGAGTTCATATACTTGAAGTTACAAGCATCTCCTTGGTTTCGGGCGTAAGAAACGTCATACGGTTGGTGACATGATCATTGCATGTGTCTAGACTTAAAACAGACTGTAGATTTATGATTGGCTCTCCTCTGGTTGTCGTCAACGCAGTGAGACGCCAGCTTAGGAGTGGTCTTAATAATTAGCTATTATCTAATGATAAGTGACCAATTGTAACAAGAGCTTAGAATAGGTATTCAACTGGCTATGATTCGCTTTCGTTCTTCAAGGTCCGATGATCTCGCGTAGTTGTCTACAACTTTTAAAACAGCAGGCCTTTTCTTGCATCAAATTTCATATTACCATTGGGTCGTATAAGAATACAGAGAGCGTGCATTTGCCGGTCTCAGAATGTCTGGCAAACCTTCGTATCCTCAAGGGATTCGGCGACTTCGGCCGTATATAGTGTTACCGACACCGAGGGTGCTTTTGTAGTGTGTCACCTTTACCGCGTTGTAGCAAAGGCTATGAACTCAAGCAGGTCTATCCCAGTCTCCTGAAAGCGCATCATATGTTGGCAGCCTCGTTGCTGCTTTTATTTGGATCATATTTTCATCTCAAATACTTTCTGTAGGCTTGTTCATGAACCTTGTTCAGTATACAGTCCCGAGCAGCTGGTTGGGCATATCCCGCGATCAGTCGGTTTGCCTCTGGGAGTAGCAAACAAATGGTAAAATTAGGCGGTCGTTTCTATGCATTCCAACCCGCCTCTACTTTGAGAAATGTAATTTCCTCCTTTTCTTCATCCTGAGCATCAATCTCACTCTTCAGTTGGGGGCTTACAAAGGCATCAGTCGTCTCAACCACCTATACAGCCATGGCGGCCTTAGACGACCCACGCACCAAATTCGGCCTCTCTTGTCCCTCCGGCGGCGACTTCTACATCTGCGCCGACGCGCCGACGCGATTCATCGGGTGCTGCGGCATTGATCCGTGCTCCGACGCACTCGGCGGCGATTGTCCCAGAGATCAACTCTTCGACGCTAGCTTCAGTGCATCCAGCGGTGACGACTTCCTGGGGCAGGCATGTGGTGCCAGCGCACCTGGCTCCGTGACTCCTGGTGGCCACAACAGAGGAGGAGGTTACGGCCTATGGTATACGTGCTCGAAAACCCGCCCACCATTCTTGGGATGCTGCTCAAACGACCCGTGTAATTTGCAGGGGTGCCTGGATGGGAATCTTGTCCCGGCCGTTCTGAGCGGGGATTCGCGGAATGCCTCTCTATTCGAACTGCCCAAGACGACGAGTAGTACGAGTCCTGCTTTGTCGACGGCGACTAGTAATACAGGAGAAGGTGGCGACTCGGCGAAACTGGAAGTTGGGCCAATTATCGGCATCACACTGGCCGGCGTCGTGGTCTTGTTGTTGCTTGTAGGATCATATCTATGGGTTAGGCGGAGAGAGCGAAAGTATATGACGCTGGAGCGGCAACGCGAACAGGGACGTGGGTACCGTTCATCGAAAGGAACGGGGGGGGTCCAGGGGCTCAATGAAGGTATGTATGAAGAGTTTGAACATGGCACACATTCATTTGCTCCTTACTGGCGGTATGACTAATGCAGTGTAGGGGGCCTGACTTCACCAACGTCGAGCGACTTAGATGGCCCACAGATCTCACAGCTGTCGGAACTGGAAGGAAATAATCATATCATTGGCGGGCTGCATCCAAAGTCGTTGGATGCGCATCGTGTGTTTGACGGTCAAGTGGCATGAGGACTATTCACTACTAAGGTGATGAGGGCATATTTATAACCTTGGCACTTACTTCGTCAATTCTTCTACTGTATTCATATTAGATTTGGGGTTCTCAGCCATTTTCAGCATATGCTGTTATCTTACCTTGTCGTCGCAATTGATCCGTCTCACTCTAAGTCCGTCTGTCATCAGTTGAAGTGTATCGAATTCACGCGAACAACTCGGCACATGGAGTCACTCGCGCCTACATCTATTAAATGGATCTTCTTAGCTTTTTAACACTCCCTTTGAGATCAGCTGATCATACACTATGTGAGAAAAGGGTCTGCGTTTCATGGGAGCGTACATGCATCGGTGTGACCTTGGACCTTCGTTGCCTATCTAGGACCAACCAACACCTACATAGAACGTACCTATGCTTACTTACCTAACATAGCAGGCGGTGTTAACATGAGCTGAATCTGGGGTCGGATTACCCCAGCTAGAATCCCGGTTGTGATTGCCGGGGTCAAAGGCGGTCGCTATGGGGATAACATGCGAGGCATCTCCACACTCCCCTATTTATGATAGGTTTCTCACCTCAATACCAGGCAGTAAGGAGTTGCTGCCAAGGCGCTTACCCAATTGCCAAAGCCTAGACTCTTAGAAAGAGATGCCTTGTTTCCAAAAAAAAAAAAAAAAAAAAAAAAAAAAAAAGCATTGAGGTTGCGCGTCACCGACCCTCTGCTGTGCCCGCTCTATGTCCGGCGGCATGCATCATTCCACGCCCTGCAACACCTACATTGCCCGAACTTGTGCCGAAGATCATGCATACTTATCATCTGTCTGGAATCTTACCCCGCGCATACGACTTAACATGAAAAGTTCCGGCGAGTAGCACAAAACTTCTCGATAATCACGTTAGTAGGAGCGTGTCACAATGGAACTCGACACGGACATCATCATCATCGGGGCCGGAATGTCCGGTATCGGCTTCGCGGTCCAGCTTATACGGCAGTACGGACACAGGAACTTCGAATTGATCGAGAAGTCGGCCCAGTTCGGGGGGACGTGGTTTTCGAATACGTATCCCGGATGCGGTGTCGATGTATGTATAGCTCTTCATTACACAAACGTTCTGGTGTTCGGTGAGAGACTGATTTGATTTGCAGATAGAAGCTCACTATTACTCGTACTCATTCTGCTTGAACCCGGATTGGTCTCAGAAGTATCCCCTCCAGCCCGAGATTCTCCAGTACTTCGAAAATGTGGCGGATAAGTACGACATTGGGAAGCATACTCGATTTCAGTCTGTTGTTACCTCAGCCAATTGGGAGGAGTCTTCCGGGACGTGGCTGGTCTCGGTCAGGAACCTGGAGACTTCAGAGACGTATAGCCGTCGGTGCAAGATTCTTATATCCGCTGTCGGGGTCCTCTCAGAGCCTAATGAATGCGAGATTCCTGGGAAGTCATCCTTTCAAGGCCCGATTTTTCATACCGCGGAATGGGATCACTCGTTCGATTGGAAAGGCAAAGAAATAGTTGTGATCGGTTCGTAATATTCCATGATATGCGTCTGCATAGCCATCCACTAACGTCAGAAAAGGCAACGGATGTAGCGCGTCTCAAGTCGTCCCAGCCATAAGTGAGGGCGATGGGGCTGTGAAGAAAGTCGTCCAGTTCGCTCGTCAGGCCCAATGGGTATTCGAGCGACCTAACCCTCCGTATTCGAGCCTATTTAGGTGGACTATGAAATGGGTGCCTTTAGCGATGCGCAGTTACCGCGCCGTGCAAAACTACTACACCGAGTGGGACTACCAGAGCTTCCCTATTGAAAGCGGCGCGCCCATTCGGAAGATGTATGCGGACTACCAAGGGGGTTATATTCGGAAGACATCCCCTGCCAAATATCATGAATTCCTAATCCCCAAAACGGATGTCGGCTGCAAGCGACGTGTCATGGACACGGATTATCTTCAATGCCTACATCGCGACAACGTCGAACTGGTGTACCAAGACCCCATCGAAGAGTTTGTTGCGAACGGGGTGCGCACGAAGTCGGGTAGGGTTGTGCGAGCAGATGCTATTGTCCTCGCAAATGGGTTCAAGGTTCTCAAGCCCCTGCCCTCTCTCAACCTGCACGGAGAAAGAGGCGCCACTGTTGAAGACCATGTAAGTCGGACTTATGTGGAAAGTCAAGATACGAATGTGAATGTTGCTAACTATGCCGACCACTAGTGGGACAAAGTCAGTGGAGGGTCCCCTTCGGCTTATTTTGCTACCTGCCTCTCCGGATTTCCCAATTTCTTCATAATGATGGGCCCAAACAGCGCGAGCGGGCACGGTAGTGTGTCATACACCTCTGAGTGTCAGATCAACTTCACCCTGCGTGTCATCAAGCCTATCCTGAATGCCCTGAGGGCCCAAAGGTCTATTCTACCAGTGATTGGGCAGAAGGCTGACATAGTGAGGTTGAAACCCGATGCTGAACAAGCCGACATCGACACGGTTCAAGACAAATTAAAAGGACTGATCTTCTCGTCGGGATGCACATCCTGGGCATTGGACCAGACCGGGCGAAACGTGACAATGTACCCTGACTTTCAGTATAAATACTGGCTCAGGAGTATATTTGTCTCCTGGAGTGACTTCGAACTCTCGACCTCGAAGGCAGTGACCGCCGCTTTAGCACCGAAGACGCTAGGAGTCAGTAGTTGGTTGACAATTTCAACCGGTATTGCTGCTGCGGGATACCTACTGCATCGGCGACATCTTCTGAGCGCGGCATTACGTTGAGCAGAGATGTAAGAGGGGGGAAGTTATGTGTGATTCTGAGTACTACTACATACCCCTTTGTATTAACTGCTAGTGTGTACTTCCACGAGCCCTCTTCGGCCTATGAGTTGATACGACGTTTACTTTCATTTCAGCTGAGCCTCTATATTGATCTCGCGACATATTGCCCCAAATATTGGGATCGAGGAAAATACAATAATGATCATGACATATACAAGTTACTTTACCTCCACTATCTCTTGTCTTACCTTTTACCTCTTTAGTCGCGTTATTATGTGTAGTATGGCAGTAAGAAACACTTTTCGGGGGTTCATGCAGCCAGCGCAGATTGTCTAGTATAGGCTTGCCTACGACATAGTGCTAATCGTTGACACTCTCTCTGCACTCGGCATGGTTCTAGGAACGTCTTGAGCAATCGATTCCGCTTATCTGCGTGTTTCCCTCTTGTTGCTGCAATTCTAGTATGCAGTGCATCCTCCTGGCACAATGTTGGCTTCGGCTGCCGATATACGGTATTACAGTCCATTCGGCTAGGAGAGAAGGGGCTTATGGCTTATGTAACCTATGGGACATTCGCTACGCGGGTAGTCTGGAGAGGAGCTAGTCACAGCGCTACTAGCCAATTAATCCGGAAATAAGAGGCCGTCACCAGATGCCGATCCATCGTTTGGAGAAGTTGTAGCCGGATTGTTTGAGGTTGTTTCGTTTCAAGTTTCAGCATGTAAGCTGCGAGCATGCAATTTCCTTTTCTACAGAGGTAGATAGGTTAATAGTGTAGCCTGTATTTTATCATCGCCAGAATATAATGTTATTGTCAACCAATATTTTCCAGGTGGCCTCATAGATTCAAGTTAACGCCGGGACTTTTGGCAGTACAGTTAGTTCGCCACTGCAGCATTCAATACTTGCAATGCTTATATCTTTACCCAGTGGCCACCGTCCAACCATTCTCGAGAAACAAAAGTGAGGGGTCTTTTATGATTGCAGCCAGAGTCATATATGGGGACTTGTGTTATTGCTCTGTCTCTACGCTTTGAGGAGGAACGCACTACTATACTTGTTTACCTAATGATGAGTTTTATCGTAAGATTCACTTCACTGCTCAACACATAGCAAGTCAACATGCGCGTAGTAAACCAGACTAAGCAAAGAAAACAGGCTAGGATTTTGACAGCCCCTGAGAAATCCTTGTCTTTTGAGATATCTACCCACCTCGGGTTTTTATGCTTCATAACAACGAGGTATACAGCGGTGATCGCCTACCAAGCCGGGAGACGTACGCCATCCAGGGGTTGAAACAGTTTCGAACCCTTGCTAGCAGCTATACTGGCTCGACTTCGGGCGGCTCAATCCACCTATTACACGCTATACTACTTGCGCCCAGGGGCACAGCTGGTACGCTAGTGTACCCCGAACCGACCCACGGCAGCCTTTCAGTGGTGTACCTTAAGTAAGGACTTTAGGTAGTACGTGTAGGCAGCCTACGAAGTTATACCGAACATTTACAACATCTCACGGTCGCCCACCCCCGACGAGCGAGTATTCTCATGTATCTACACTACAGTCATCCTACATGTGAGACATACGGGTAGAATACCATAGTACTTACTCAACCACCATTAATAAATCTGGCATATTAACCTCACGGCATGAGTTGATGACGAGGCAAGCCCCCAAGGCGCCAACTCTGTGACAACATCCCACATTTCAGTCCTACTTGAGACGTCGTTTCGTTCCGCATATCCCCCCAGCCGCCACGGCTACCCCGGATCGGTTGTTATTGATCTCTTACCTTGGCCAGACTTGGAAAAAGCTTGACGAAAGCTTGTTAAGCCTCGGCCGCGGCCTGTAATGGGAAACACCCAAGATGAACCAAGCCCACCCCAATAGCCCCCCGTGGTGCGTGGTGGGGGAGTGTCATAGGTAATTGTCCTGGGATATGGATCACCTTCCATCCCGCTCGCTCGCTCGCTCGCTCTGTAATAGGCTAGGTCACTAGTATATCCCCAAGTTTGAGATTTTCGAGATCGTCGCAAAATCGAAATCATGTAACAGGGACATCGGCGGAGCATGTCTAATCTAGGCATGGCCGTGGAATGGTGATAGGGGGTCAGAATTGATCTTCCCAAATCCTGGCCTACCTGGTCGATGCTGATATATTATGCCAGACCTCCGTCGACTTTGTCTGTCTTCTATCCCAAACATCCTCTTGGCAAGCCTTCGTTTGTTTCTTTCTCGTTTCCCTCCGGCAGGCCTTTTTCCCCTTTGCACTTTTTTTTGTTCCTTTCTCTGCATTACCATTACGCATTTCCTTTCTTGTACATTTTTGAATACCTTGTCAGGAGAGACGACCAGACTCACCTCGACTCGTTTCTTCATCTTCGTTTCTTCACTACCTGGTGTAGTCTTTTTTTGCTTCAAAAAATTAAAATAAAATCTCACAATTGCCGCTATCATGCATTCCTTTACCACGATATTGTGCCTGGCATTCGGCCTTCTAGCTCTGGTAGCCGCCTCGCCGACCAACATGATCCAGAAGCGAGGCGCCTACAAGGTCGAGCGAATACGAAATCCCAACGCGGTCCCCAGGAACGGCCCTCGGGCCCTTCTCAAAACACTACGGAAATACCGGATGCCCGTGCCAGCTTCTCTCCTCAACATCGCCGAGAAGCAAGAAGAGCTCATCTCGAAGAGGGAACCAAGGCGTCGCAAGGGGATGGGCAATGGTATCCGTGTCGGAGGTTTCAGGGCTTCCGCCGCTGGGGGTAGAGGCCATGGCCGTGGCCGAGGGAAAGGGCAAGGCAATGCTGGCGCTGGTGGTGCGCTGCCAAAGGCAAACACGAATGGCACGGGTCTCGTTGTGAATGTGCCGGAGGCCAACGATGTTGAGTACATATCACCCGTGAGCATTGGCGGACAAGTCGTGCATCTGGATTTCGACACGGGCTCCTCCGACCTATGGGTTTTCAACACGCAGCTGAGCCCTGCCGCCACCGAGGGCCACACCCTGTATGATCCTCTAAGCTCGGCAACATTCAAGCTCATCCAGAACGCTCAATTCCAGATCCAGTACGGCGACGGCTCAGGTGCTGAGGGTATTGTCGGCACCGACGTGGTCAACATTGGGGGCGCTCAAGTCAAGGCTCAGGCTGTTGAGCTGGCAACGGGTGTCACGCAGTCCTTCGTCGATGATATCGCCACGGACGGTCTGCTAGGTCTCGCCTTTAGCGCAATCAATACGGTACAGCCGCAACCGCAGAAGACTTTCTTCGACAATGTCAAGTCATCCCTAGCGGAACCCTTGTTTACCGCGGATCTTCGTGCAGGTGCCAATGGTGCCTACGAATTCGGCCACATCGACACGACCAAGTTCACCGGCGACTTGACCTTCGTCGACATTGACAGTTCCCAGGGATTCTGGCAGTTCACCAGTGATACATTTGCTGTCGATGGTGGAAAAGCCCAGACCTCCGTCGCCGGTAACCAGGCTATTGCTGACACGGGCACCACCTTGCTTCTTGCCGACCCCGCCGTTGCCGAGGCCTACTACGCGCAGGTCGATGGCGCCCAGAACGATCAGCAGCAGGGCGGCTTCACCATTCCCTGCGCAGCCAAGCTGCCCGATCTCCAGCTTGCGGTTGGTGATGCTATGGCCACTGTCAAGGGCGCGGACCTCAGCTTCGCCCCCGTAGACGCGACCGGTGAAAGTAAGTTTTTTTATTCAGCCTATATTATTCCTCTCGCTTTTCGTCCTTTTCCATTTCGTTCCCCATCAGGGATGCTACCAATTGAAGAAAACGTGCTGACTCTGTAACTCACAGCATGTTTCGGCGGTCTCCAAGCTGGACAGTCGGGCGGTCTGCAGGTATATGGCGACATATTCTTCAAGAGCAACTTTGTCGTGTTTAACGGGGGCAACAACACGCTCGGCTTCGCAGAGCATGTATGATTTACGCATACACGAGGTACACTAGAGTCTCTCTAGCATTGAAACCCATATATAGAACTGGGAATGAAATCATAAACGCTTGATATCCAATCTAACAACCGATGGCAACACATAGCGGTTCCCATGTATCAACTAGTGAATCCGATGCTGGACAATGACTTGTTTATCTCGTTATAATTTCGGCTTGTATATCGTAATGGGAAGCTTTCCATTGTTGCCTGCTCGTACCCAGAATCCACAATTTCAAGTTTGACGCCTTTCAGAGGGGGTTGATGTCCTCGTCAAGGCCGAACCCCTGCCAGGCAAAATAGGTTGACATTACGTCGCGGTGCTTACTTGTTGTCCTGACTGCCACCAAAATCCATGAAGGGAAAGGCGAGTGAGTCTAAGTGCACAGAGCCACATAGGTTATGTAGAGATAGATAGAGAAGCGCTCAGACCGCGAGGGAAAAGACTAATTAGAATGCACCCTTGATTCTCGGACTCAGCCGAAGTCAGAATTACGGCCCAGAGGCAAAACTACATGTGTATCTCGAGAACGCGGTGAAGAAGTGCGAGAAATAGGTAGGTGGAAATGGTGGCAATATATACGAGAGCCGAATATATACATCAGAAAGTATCGCCCCCAAGCAACCTCAGGACTCGAAAAAAGCGAGCGCAGGCAGGACATACTCAAGTCCCACCGAACACCACTCTCTCCTCCGAATAAAAACCTCAAAAAAGCGAGTGTTCTGTTTTCCCTCCCTATCCCCATCCCCGTCCCCGTCCCAAAATGCGCCTCACTAATGCAATTGGCCGATCCCAGCACTGGCATAGCTTAAAAAGCCCTGCGATTTTCCCATGCGTGTGCTCGAGTCCTTTCCGTTCCGTATCCCAAAGCCGTCCGTCTCGCGGCCGTAGTGCCCTTCCAAACCCTAGATTGAGATGCCCAGCGTCAAGCTGGTCCAGTCCGACCAAGTCCGGTCCATCCAGGGACCGATAGATGATAGAGTCTCGGGCCTGGCTTAGATGCTGTTGTTCTTGATGTTGTCGTACTTGGAGTTGGGGTACGAGAGCAGGTTCTGCGACTTGTCGAGCGAGCCGGCGCCGCCCTGGGCGCCGAAGGCGGCGGCGATGAGGCTGCCGCTGCCCGTCTTGTCGCCCGAGGCCTCCCAGAACATGGAGCCGCCGAGCCCCTTGCTCTGGATGTAGCTGGCCTTGCGCTTGATCATGTCGACGTTGTCGTACGAGATGAGCTCCTTGCTGCCGGCGTCGTACGAGTACGACGCGCCCGCCACGGCGTCGTAGACCTCGGTGCCCGACCGCGGGAGCACCTTGTAGTCCCAGATGCCGTTCTCCCACGAGCCCGCGCCCACGCCGCTGAACGACTTGCCGAGGCCGGCCGTGCTCTCGAAGGCGCGCCCGTACAGCGGCAGGCCGAGCGTGATCTTGTTCGCCGGGATGCCGGCCGCGATGTAGGCTTTGATGGCGGCGTCGGTGGAGTACGGCGTGTTCAGAGGGTTGGCCGGGTCGGGGTAGAGGTTGGCCTGGTGGCCGGCCGTCGTGTCCCAGGAGCCGGCGTAGTCGTAGGAGAGCATGTTGAACTGGTCGACGCCGGCCGAGTTCATCTGGCCGAGCTTCATCTTCTTGTAGTTGTCCGGGCCGGCGGGCAGGGCCACGCTGAGGAGGAAGTGGTAGCCGCTCGCGTACTGCGACGAGTAGCTGTCGAGCTGCTTGCGGATGGCGCTCAGAAGCAAGACCATGTTGTTGGCCTCGGCGTCGCTGGCGGGCCACTCCCAGTCGATGTCGATGCCGTCGAATCCCCAGTCCTTCATCAGCTCGACGGCGCTCTTGGCGAACTGCGATCGTGACGCGTCTGAGCTGGCGGCGGCGGCAAAGCCGACCGAGTATGTCCAGCCACCGATGCTGAGGAGGACCTTGAGTTGGCGGTTGGCCTTCTTCAGCTTGAAGAGTTGCTTGACGCAGCCATAGGCGTTGGTGCCGACATCGTTCCAAGCTACACACGTGCAGATTATTGATTAGCCGACTATGTTTACTCAAGGGAAGATGATCATGGTGGTGCCAAGTTGTGGCTTATCTCAAGCCACGAAACCCGATTCCCAAGTCATCAGATGAGGCCAAGAGGGAACTTACAGTCGCCATCGTAGTGCTTCTCGAGATCAGCGTAGCTGTCGGATGTGTAGCTATAGAATTGATTAGTCACGAGCAAGCACGAGGAATGATACCGATGAGAGAATAAACTTACACAGTTCCGTCGCTCCTGAAGTTGGCGAACGCATACACCACCTGGCTGAGCTGCGACACCGGCAGCTGAGCTGGCTGGTAGTTTCTGCCATAGATACCCCTAGGGTTTTCATCAGCGAAAGGCTCAGGAGCAGAAGCGCATGTGAGTGCCGCCAGCTCTTACCAGTTTGTGAAGTACACAAGGTTCTTGAAGTTGGTAGCCCGCTCAGTAATCTCAGATATCGGGCTGGTGGTGGCCAGTGATGCTGAGAGCAGCAGAGTAGCTAGATTCTTGAGGGAGACCATGTTGGCTTAGTTCTCGAGAAAGGCACGATGTGATCAGGAGATGAGGCGATGATGAGGAAGGCTTGATCTTGCCAGGAAGAGAGATAAGAGATCCAAACTTACAGATATATATACTCATGCGAGATTCATTGCATGGTAACTGTATCGATGCCATAATAGGGGCGGCCGGTTTATTCACGTGGCTCGAGGAGGCAGGTGAGACACGGCATGGACGGCCGGCCGGGGAATGGAATGTTGGATCTGAGGGTTGGTAACGGCGACACCAAGTCTGGACTCCAGCTCAACACGTCCATGCGCAGAGGGATGGCTGGCTGGATCCCAGGTCGCAACGTTGCCAACCCCCATGCCAGCGCCGATGCGTGCGAAACCCATAGCTTTGTGCGAGAGCGTGAGAGAGGGTACAGTCATTTCACCCTCCAATTTCTCCGACCTGAGCCCGCCATCGGCATTGGTCGCCTGGGGCCGCGACGGTAAATGAACCTCATCATCAATCGAGCGCATCCATGACGAATCCGTAAGGGCCGCTGAGAGAGTGTGTGCCTCTTCTAGTCCGCAGATGGAAGGTGGACATGAATAATGTCTCGTGCATCGTGCATCGGGCTCAATTATTCGGAAACGACACTCTCCTATCGGAAGACAGACAAAGCTAAACTCATTCCCGCAATCTGTGGGGAGAAAGCCTACTTTCTTCTCTCAATCGCACCAGGTTATTTGATTGCCACCATACGTACATACCCGTATGCTTTCTCTCTGCTACTGGTAAAGTGAAGACTGCTTGCCGCCTCGGCAAATGGAGGTAGCTTGCATTTGACTCAGGGGAAGCTCATGAAAGTTACCAATCAGGAGCCCGGCCTTCCAACAGAGCTCTGTCGCATGCTCTGTTCACGCGAAGACGCCCTATCCATAGTGAGGGACCAATGGCTTCGGGCAATGTTGCATCGAAACCTCACCTCCAACCCTCACACCACACCATCATTTGACTGTTTTGGTGTCCCGCGACAGTTGTCATCGGGTCGTGCCATGGCAAAACAGGTTATCAATCACCAGAGCCGTAAGGTCTTGTGCAACTTTGAACGTCCCTGCATGAAGAGTGAGGAAGCACTTTAAAAAGGGCGTTCATAAATCCAGCTTTTCCCCAGAGTTCGTCCTCCCCAGGCATGAGCAAAGGTAAACCCTGAGCTGAGTCCACTGGAATCTGCATGTGTGTTATTAACACACCAGGGAACGAAAGGTCTCCATAGCCAAGAGATTAGAATGTCTTTCCCAATCCCCGCACCCGGATGAGCGCCAGGCCAGTGGCTGTTTTTAGTTCGGGCCATGCCTACTTCGATAAGAGATTTTCCTCATTAGGGCTATCTCCCGGCGCGGCCAATAAGCTGCCGGCTGGGCAGAGGTGAGGTTGTTGTCACGTTGGCGATTCCTGCCTACACTAGATAGCACGCTTCTGCTTGGAATTGCACAAAAGAGCTCTCGGGACAGCAACCCCCAGCTACTACACCATGGTCAACTTCCCGTTGCATCACGTATCGTGATCTTGTTTTTGCAACGTTACTGGGTTCGAAGGGACGAAAGTCCACCACCGACCGCGACCGCCACGCTACCCTTACGAGCGATGACAAGAGCCGTGGTGAGATGCATTTTCGAAAGCCAAGAGCGTACCAATACCAAGCGGAACTTCACAGACATAGATTATTGTAGCCGTGAGTTACCGTGCGGTATGACGGGTCCACGACGCGCGACGTAGTATCTGATCGTGCTCGAGACGCTTGAATACTGCTTGCTCTCAGGAAACACCTTTGGCCCTTGGCAGGAAAGTTGGCAGAGTGAATGAATCACGAAAACTACGTTCCGCGTTTCGCAGTAAGACGCGGGTTCATTGGGTTCTAGCTCCCACACAAGTAATGAGACCAAAGAACAGATCTAACCGTAACCAGGAAACCAATGTGAGCTCTCGGCAGTGCGCCAGATGAGTGAGGGCACGAAGACGGGGACCCCACGTGCCGGCCTACTGATAAGCCGAGAGACTATAATATGAGGCCGATGGGGGGGTCTCCTGTTGATTTAACAGTCAGACGTCAATACTTCAAAAGATAGACATTGGACCGGTCATCCCGCTGTAATAGGTTTGAGAGGCACGATCGCGAACAGACGTACCAGACCCAGTGATATCAACCGACTGTGGCCAAATAATAAAATCGAAACGCCTCACAGGCAGGCCAATCATGGATAAGATGAAGCCATTGTGAGGCTCTTGGGGCAATTTACAGATCAGCCATACATATCACGTTCACCCGAGGTTCAAATGCGCCGATGCGGCAGGGGTCCCTCGGTGCATAATGACAATGTACGAGGCCATGCGAAATGCGAGGTACGATGGGTAAACTGAGGGCCAGACCAGTAGCACCCAGATCCGAACGGTGTTGAACAGTATCAGGTAAGGGATCACCAGGGGAAAGAGATCGACGACTTCACTGCTATTTGAGGCAGGTTGGGCGGCTTATGAGCTCGGGCCATATGCCACCCCTCGCCACCTAACACCAGTCCTGCGAACCAATAAGTGGGATGCGGCGCCTCCTATCCGCGGAGACTCTTTTTCCATTTCATCTCATTTCCATCTCATCTCATCCTATGCGATCTCATCTCATCAGCGCACCACTAGGAAGCCGAGAGACACCTCGAAACTTCCCCGGCGATAGAATACTCAGTAAGTAAGATCCCAAGACATATAACGCCAGAAATCGTACGTGTTTCGACCTAAATCCACAGAGACTTGCCACCGAATACCGCCAATTCATACGAAATACCCATCTACTCAAAGACGATTGGACAATACGAATTGCGCGGCGAGCCCATTTGGCCTATACACTGACTGCTATTAGGCACTTGATATAAGTGTAGCATCTGGTGAACTTGGATACCTCCGTTGCTTTCTTGAAACTAGCATGTGATTTCGCCATGTTTTGATAACCGAGCTGATTCATGACACAAACTTTAGCCCAGTCGTCAGATTTATGCTCAATGGTTTCATCTCCAGACGGCGTGACTGAGACCCATCAATCGGCGTCCGTGATGCTCCGTACTGCATTGTTGTTAAACGTGCTTCGTCCGTAAGAAGAAAAGAAAACGTGGCCTTTACCCGATTTCTTCTACCTACTGTGTAATTATATCTTTCTCAAAAGTATATGTGCCCATCTATATGGAAAAATGACGTCTCCAGTGTTACGCATACCGTCGCACTTGTTACTTATAAGTGTCAACCCCCCCTACATTGCGCAAAAATATAATCACAAGCCTCTTCCTCATTCTACCAGAGATGGTTCCCTTGCAGACTCTTCGACGCAGCATCACCTATCCAACTATATTACAGCTCATGCTTAGCCATGACGAAACGAGTACCAAGGCGGGGATCTCCCTTCTCGCCAATGATGATGTCGTTCATCGCAGTGCTGGCTCGGCAAGGACTATTGAAATACTTCTTTACCGAATAATATAGTCGAGCGTGTTTTTGTTTTCATCAAGGTCATGGCAGCGACATCTCACCTACGGTTCTCGCGACGCATACAAAGGCGCTGCTTCATCTTGAACTTGCCTCAAGAGTAAATACGCGAGTCTGGAGCACGATACCGATAAAATGTAGCGCAGTTTTCCTAAGCCTTGTTACACAGCTATCACGCCCATGAGAATGATGTCGAGGATGGCCCGACAGGCCTTGTCACCAAGCACCCAGAGAAAGCAGCATTTATGATTGTTCCCAGCGCAATTGCGTCCTTATCTCCAGTCCAGGGAGGGATTTCATCCAAATCCATATATATTCACCCAATCTATAGAACGACCATGCCTGTAAGCCATACCGACTAACGTACTATTCTCGTGAGGGTATGGTGCAGGTGTCGAATGGGTGTAGAGTAAGTAGCTGGGCGCTGCAGAGGAGAAGCTGAGGAATATACTAAACAATCCTACAGCCGGGAGATCTTGCAAGGGCGCCAAAGCACAGTATTGTTTGAATCATGCATCTCCCTTGCAAAGGGGGATGTGATGTCAGGAGCGCCGAGTTTATCTACTGAGACCAGACTATCGGTACCGTTCCTCGGCCCGCCCCGCTTCCACGATCTAGGCATTGCTGGTCTGCATTTGGTGAGTTATTTACGCAGGAGTAACTTTGCGTGCATCGCTTCGTAGTTGTAACTTGTCGATAATCAATCTGCTTCAACACTCATTTCGGAAATATCTTGCAATGCATGCGCACATAACTTAAGCTTAAATCCGGGCACATTTAGGTTCTGACCCATGCTGACAAGCGCCCCTGGTATCTCCGTATCGGAAAGGCAGAAAGGATAACAGAGAGGGAGAAAGGAAGAAACAAGGCAGACTGCAGGTGTGTGTTGGTGCCAAGATGAAAAGCTGGCCACGTTAAATGCTTTGGCGGTTAGAACCAACTCATTGTCTCAGGCATATGGAGTAATAAAGGTGCGAAAGTACAGTACTGTTGCCGATGATGCTGCTGTCGAATCTGACGACAGCCGCTTACCACTGCTCTGGATGACAGATCTTGGGTTGAGTGCCATTCCGGAACCCGGGGAAGCTGATACAAGCTAGGTTAGCCGTCACAAGCTACACTACATGTAGCCGTCGCGGGGTAAAGGTCGGTCAGCCCAGAGGTGATTGATTCTAGTGTAGGGGTGGCGATTGCGCTGTGATGCGACGAACTCGGGGCACAGAGAACCAATCCCGAGCGCGAGCGCGTGACTGATTACCTATCTACCACCAAAGGTAGGTAGACTGGCCGGCTTTAAACCCATCTGCCCTCACTCCCACTCTCTATCTCCCCCTTCACTCTCGCATATCTCGAATCCCGGCCACGTTCAGTCTAGAGTGTAACGTAGGTAGGTAACGCCAGGGGAACGGCATGCGGGTATCATGTGTCATGCACTCTTGGCGCGTGCAATTCTGGATCCCGAGATTGTTTATTGCGACGCTCGAGCCGGGACAATGAGCGTGGGGACCTCGCAAACACAACACAACACAACACATACCAAATTGCGCCTCGATCGCAAACGAAGATGATAAAGAAAGTAGGAGAAGGAACGAACACGTCGGTCGAGGAGTTCGATACCCACTAACACATCGACCTGCCCATGCTTTCTACTGCTCGCTGTTTTCTAGCGCATGCAGCAAGAGCTCCAACGTTCCAATACTATAGGGAAACGTGGTGCACTTACACCGCTAGGATCATAAGGGCCAGACAGACCCCCGGTGAGCATACTCTGGTCGGGAATGAAGTTCGCAATCGGAGCATATTGGGGCTATGAAGGATCGCATCGTATACGGGCCACAAGAGAGGGGACGACGGGTTGAAAACGATGGAATTTACAACAACGGGGAAAGGGAGCAAATCGTGTTTGTTGGTCGAGTCAAGTTAGTTTACGGGCCGGATGAGAAATGATTACGAACAGTTCCCCAAAGATGCGAAGACGCTTATAGCATACCACACTAACCTACAAATTACCTAGACAGCTACCTGCTGTTACTACCTACGAAGTACATAGGGCAATTAATGGGATACTGGATCATGTGTTCACCTAGGTAAGTACTGTAGGTAGCTTGATCTAATTTAATCTCCTTCATACCCGATATTTATCTCGTCCCATTTTCCATTTTTACGCAATCTCTACTGATCAGGGGTGGAGGCACTTGTAAGATTGCGCCACTGGAACCTTGGATGAACGGATTGTAAGCTACACTATTTATCTATCAACAGCCCCTAGAGCAATATTATAGGCAGAGACTAATGGGCTCTGGGCGGTTCTATGTAGTAAAGTGAGTAGGTATATGTCGTTACCAGCCTATCCTGTAGCATACCGACCCATTTACTGATGTATACTTCTAGCAGTGATCATGCCAACAAGGCTATTAGAGAGTAGAGTACCTACTTCAGTATAGGTAGGCTAGGTAGCTATAGGTAAGTGAACGAGTGAAGGAATGAATGAATGAATAGCAGGGAGGGGGGACCCAAGCCTGAAATAATGGAGAGCAAGCCAGCGCGACCGAAGGGGAAGAAAAGGTAAAGAGAGAGAAAAAAAAAAAAAAAAAACACAGACAGCGCAACAGGCACTTCATCACTCCTCTCCGCTTCTCTTCTCCTACCTACCTCCTGCTCTCTCTCTTCTTCTTTTCCCTCCCAACTTCTTTCCCTTCAACTAGCAGAGCCCTTTTCACGCTGAATAGGTCAAATCTATCGCCTGCCCAATCTCGTCATTTTTTCCATATTTATTTTCTATTTATTTCGGACCATCACCCAGTCCCGCGCAAGTCCGCTTTTAGATAGGATTTATTATCTGAGTCTGCCACACACGACACACACACACACACACACACGCACCACACAAACCCCCCATTCAATCAAATGTAAGCCCCCTTCGACAGTCATCGCCCGCGCGCGTCCGTCCTTGTCGCATTCCGTTTCGCGTCGGCCTCGTGCGTCGCACAACCCATCGCGACGCCTCGCCCTCTAAACTACATGGCCCTCTAACTCTCCGTGCAGCTCTGACCGCCCAATCGTCGCGTGATCTTGTTCCAGGATGCCTCGCGAGGGTACACGGTCGGCCACGGGCAACTCGCGCCCGCGCGTCTTCGCGACCGTCGACACGGCGCCCGCCATCAAGCGCACGACGAAGCCCAAGGCCAAGAAGCCTGCCGCTGCTGCCGTCGAGTCCACCACCGCGAACCCCGTGAAGCCCACCGGCGTCACCAAGAAGAAGGCGGCCCCTAAGAAGGACGGCGCCGCCGCCAAGGTAAGCTCTCACTTCCCTCTCTCTATCTCTGTCTCGGTCTCTGTCTCTGTACCCCCCCGCTTCACTCTCTTCGCTCGCGCTTGCATCTCGGAAAGTCCTACTGGCTTCGCGTCGGGGGGGTCAGCAAGATGCATGCTGCCGTTCCTTCTTCTGCTTCTACTTACTTCGCTTTTCTTCTCTATTTTCATTCCATTCTCTGTCGCGTCGTCGCGTCTTTTTTTCTCCAAGCCATAGCAAGACATAATACATATCGTGATCTGTATTTTCTTCACCATAAATCGCGTCGCCTTAGATTGAAGCATCGGAAGCACGTGAAGATCACACCATCGACCCGCTAACGCGCATCTCAGGTGAAAGAGACGGTCAAGAAGGTCGAGGCGAAGGCAAAGAAGGTAAGGAAGCCGTTTCCTCCCTTCCGTCCTCCCATCCTTTCATTGTTGATCCTAGGTCTGACAAGTCTTCCAGGTCGCTGCTAAGCCAAAGGCCGTCGCGGCCAAGTAGAGACGCTGTGCTATAATCGCGCCTATACCACGAGCACTTCACCTGTCTCTCTTCGATGCAGCCCTTTCTACTACCTAAGGCAACGCATCTCACTTAGAGTAGTCCTTTACTCATCCCTCGCGGTTTTCATCTCGTGAGGGAGGGGGGACAGCGGCGGTCACTTGGTCCCGTCGATCCGTCTCACACAGCATGGTTTTCACCCGCTTTTGAACTTTTTTTTTCTCTGGTTTCACTCGTTGCGAGCACACGTGCGCGTCTGTATCTATTCGTTTGTTTGTTTCGCTGTCTTTCTGTCTGTCCGTCCACACGGTCCTCGAGTCGGTGTCGTACTGTTAGGCGTTAGGGAGGGAAAGCAGGATCATAAGGAGGACGGCGCGGTCGAGAGAAGGGAGCCGTATGACGCGTGTATCATGAGAGAGACTCCCTTGTGGCCCCTTTATTACCTTTTAGGAACTCGGAATCGGTTCCAGGCATGAAACTGGAATAACTGCTCTCTTTTATTACATCCTGCACCCACTAATGACGATTTCCCCCGTGAGCTCCCATTCTGCGCCTGTATCCATGCCAGAGTCACCGGGCTATCAACAGCGCCTACTATGCGAAGTCGAAAATGCGCTCCTTACTCTATAGCAGTACATCCCCAGGCCATATTCCCCACGGCTTATTATTTCTTTATCAGGGCGAATCAGTAGTGCTCGTCGATAAGTATCTCCTAAACTAGACTAGAGGTTGCTAATAGTTGCCCACGAGGACAAGACGCAGGGGCTCAGTTACAAAGTTCGTGAAGCGAAAACACGAACTGCTTCACCAGTAGCCTGCGTAGCATAATGGCCACGGTCCTCTGAGAGCTAGGGCCATGAAGAGCAAAGAACGAGAGTTCCTACGAGGGTTTGACGGCTGCCCGGGTACAAGCGACATGTTCACCCCTTGCATTCCTGCAAAGCTACCTATGAGAGAATATTTAATCCTCGGGAAGCTATTGTGTCGGCCCGTTTTATCATTCACTCCGACATCCATGACTGCTAACATCCTTGCTTCAAGGGATGTTGAAATGTCTCTATGTGCCCCTTGATACTACTGGTCGTGAGTGACACAGCTGTGTCCCAGAGGAGCAACCGCATAACATCGTTGTCTTTTGTTACAGCATCTCCCTAGCAACAAACAAGATGGTATCAAGGGATGTCTGCATCCCTGTGCGCGTCTAGACACTGCTGTAACGCTGTTCTACCTCAAAAGCGGCTATATAGAATCGTCGTCGTCGCTGTCTTCCTCGCCTACCCATCCTCCAGCATCCAAAGCCCCGAACTTCCAGGGTCGCTCCAGCGCATAGACTCGTCGGCCCGCCCCAAGCTAAACTGCTCATCAATATCACGTTTCCAAGCCAAAAAGCATGGCTCATAAAAGGCACGCGGCGGAGCAGCCCTCCGGCAGCAAGAAACCTCGATACAGGTCCCCATCCGACCACGACCGACGCTTTGACGACGGCGCTGGGCATGACAAAAAGGTGTGGGGTCCCGTCCCCCAATACCTCGGCGCCCAATCAGCCTACCCACCAATGCGGAACATGATCAAGATGACAGATCTATACATGGAAATTCCTGCGGGCAGGCGCCCTGAGGTAGAGCCGTGGGTGCAATACGGCGAATCTGTGAGTACTTATCCTCATCTACCCTTCCATCTTACGACGTTTGCCCACCTTGTCCCTGGGGGGAGGGGGAGGGAAGGGAGAGGCCGAGTACAACACACACACACACACACACACACACATGTATATATTTATATGTATTCGCCATCAATGTAGAGAAGACTGATGTCGCCGGCTAACCTTAAATCCCAGGTCAACCACCCTAGTCGTCGCCCGCAGAGGTCGGCAGAAGAGCACCTCGTCAGGGCCGCCTGCTCCGTGGATCCGAACATGAGGGCGCGAGTCGCGGCCCAGGGTATCGAGAGTGCGTGGGACGATGAGCCTGTCTTTAACACATCGCTGCACCGCCAGTACAGGCAGGGGCTGCGGGAGCGGGAGCAGCAGTACCAGCAGTCGCAACAATACCAGCCGCACCAGCAGTCCCAGTCGTACCAGCCACGACGGCAGCAGCCGCAGGCGTACGAGCAGCACCGGCAGCAGCAATACCAGCAGTACACGCAGGCTGCGCAGGCCGCGCATGCCGCGCATGCCGCGATGAGATCCGCCAAGGCAAGGGGAAAAGAGCCCGACCGTGGATATAGATAGTGGGAGCAATGGTTACAAGTGAGGTCGAACGCAGAATTAGAGCCTGAGATGGACGATTAATGAGAATTATATTGACAGGGCCGGGCTGGGCCAATTTGTCATGTCAAGGTAGCGAGTAATCTAGTCCTAGTACCTAATATCTAGTCTCACGATTCACATTCCGTCGAGTAGTGAGAGGGGAATAGGGCTCCTTTCGAATCGACTCTAATCTACCTAGCTATCACTAACTCGAGAAAGAAGAAGAGGGCAGAGATTGGAAAAGGGAAGAAGGGGTTGATCGATGACATACTCGTTCCTTCAAGAGACCAATTATACGCTGGGAATCAGGGAATCGGCCGCGAGCCGGCTCGGAAAGGTGTACGCGTGCGAGAATGAATACAAGCCGTCCCCGCACGCGGCGGAGGCAGCGCCGCTCTTCGGCGTCGACGACGTGAGTATCATAGTCCCGGCCGGCGTCGGACTGGAACGCGGACTCTTTCTCCGAAGGTCCGGCCGCCTGCGCTTGCTGACGATCGACGACGACGGACGATAAGAATAAGAGACACCAGGACCTCCCAGACTCGCGCCTCTTTCGAGCTCACTAACAAGGGCACAGATATTGCTCTCTCTTCTGTCCGATCCCGTACGCTACTAAGCGAGACCACCTGGTCCTCCGCATTAGTAATTTCCATCTTATGTCGACGGCGACGCATTCTGGGGCCCCTGGGCCGTCCTACACTTCCTCGCGCAGTCTTAAAACACCGCCTTACCACATAATAAATCGATGACGGAAAACGTGCATGCTTCCTGAAATATGTATTAAGTAAAGTCCACGGTCTCTTGGCATGGATCAATTAATTCGACTTTTAATGAACAATCAAGTCACTCGCTCTACGTATCTGCTCACTTCACTCTATCATTCCCTTATGTCTTACCCCTATCAAAACCATAACAGCAATATTGCTTTTCCGATTACCACTTATTTATCAAGTTGAATCGACTGATCCACGGTCTATGTATTCTCAAAGGTACCTACCTACACTACTTCGTATCCTCAGAGCGATGGCGCCAAGCCGCGGCGCGCCTCGGGATCGATGACGTCGTATAAAGAACATGCGACCATCATCGATTCCGTCAGACGACAAAAAGTTATACGAGAAAGAGAGAGAAATAAATGCACCGAGACATTTCATACTAGATATAGAAGGTAAAGCTGGTCCAACCATACTTACTCGCTTACTTTCTTACTGATTACTTCGAAATTGGAACCATCTCAAGTTAATCACGATTCGTAGACCATTTCAATCCGCACTATCTATAAGTCAGGAGTCAGGAGTCAGGGGAAGCAGAAGGGTGCGACTATTATGCCGTCTCGTAACGGAAACCGGGCACCCGACGGGCGTGTCCGCGTTCTCGTCGTCGGCGCCGGCGCAGCCGGCATGTCGACGGCATACCACCTATCGCAGCACCCAGACAGGTTCGACGTGACGCTCATCGACGCGGCGGACTACTGCGGGGGGCAGGCGTTCTCGATCCCGCTGCCGAAGTCGCGGTACGGCGCCTCGTGGTGCAACCAGGGCGTCCAGGGCGGGTCGTACATCTTCCACCACACGCTGACCATGTTCGCGCGGCAGGGGTACCGCGCCGACCCGGTGGAGCTGCAGGTGTCGTTCGGCAAGGACGACACCTTCTGGACCAACGTGTTCCCGACGGAGCTCCTCGCGCGGCACCGGGGCGAGGTCGCGCGCCTGACGACCTTCCTGAGGCTCGTGCGCTGGTTCGAGGTCTTCTTCGCCCTCCTGCCTCTCCGCCTGGCGTGCAAGCTGTTCCTGTTCTCCGACGAGTTCATCGATACCGTCGTCCTCCCCATGACGGCGCTCTTCCTGGGCACCGGGAACGCGACCCCCGAGGTCCCGACCATCATGTTCGAGCGTCTCTGCACGTCACCTACGTATGGTATGTGGTACAAGCCGGACAGGGAGACGGTCGTCAGTAACCGGCCGCCCATGGTCGTGTTTCCCAATCTCTCCGAGTTCTACGACACGTGGCGGAAGGATTTGGTGGAGAGGGGCGTGTCGGTCCGCCTCTCGACCGAGCTGACGGAGATCGTGCAGCGCGATAAACACGGCGTTGTGGTCAGGCTCAGACCGCGTACTCCAGCGCCTCACCGACACGGCCCCGATGACGCAGACGAAGATGTGCGAACGAGCCAAGAAACCTTCGACGAGATCGTCCTGCGTTGTCTTGCGGATAAGGCCAAGGAGGTGCTGGGACGCACCGCCTCGTGGCGCGAGAGGAGGGTCCTAGGCTCTGCCAAGTTCAGCGACGATATCACCATCACGCATAATGATGCCGAGTACATGAAGAAGCACTACGAGAACTTCTACCGAGAAGATTTGGCAGTGGCGAAGACGGCTTCAGTGGATCAGACCTCCCGGCTTCGCTCCGCCGCAGCCAACTTCCGCCCGATGTACTACATCAAGATGTATCCCCAGGACAGGTCGAAGCTGGAGATGTGCTTCGACACAACCAACTACCAGAGCCAGTTTCCCGAAAATGTGCCGTTTGAGCAGCACGTCTTCCAGACTATCTACCTGAACAAGGACCGAGATCGGCACCTGTGGTCGGATGGCGAGATTCGCAAGGACTGTATCATTCGCCAGGATTGGTGGCACCAGCTCTGCCACAGCTATACGCACTACCTCTTCGTGGTACCGTGGATGGCGTTTTTGCAAGCTCGGAATCACACGCGGTTCGCGGCCTCTGTAAGTAGTTCTAAGACTCAGTTATGTTTGTGCGTTTTGGCCCCGGTGAGAGCCCTCGGGCTCGTTTTGTCCGGGCCAGTGTCGTGCTGCATATGCCCTCTCTCGCGTTACTTGAATGCCTAGCAGGAAGATGACAGCAACTGACTCTTAGTATTCAAGTGGACCCTAGTCAACGCGCATGAGGTTGCCATCATCTCGGGCATCGCAGCTGCCGTCGACCTCGGCGCCGAGTATCCCGAGGATCTGGAGCATGGTCGCTTCTCATTCCTCTGCTTCCGCCTGTATTACCTATTGGTGTACGGGAAGTGGTACCGCCGCAACCACACCGCGAGGCGCAAGAGACACGAACCAGAATCCCAGCCTGATCAAGAGGGGGGTAGCTGCGCCACCGGGTTGTATGGTAGCGTGTACCAGGGCCCTGGGGTGTCGACGGTTGAGCGGCAGGCATGGCGCAACGAAGTAGAGAAGGGTGGGAGCGCAGGAAACCTCGCGAAGGGGAATGCGCCTGGCCGGAGTCAGCCGTGAGCGAAGCACGAGTTACGCAACTCAGATTACCCTTGCGCCGACGTGTGACCAGGGGGTTAGAATGGAGATGGTTGTCACCTGGAAACTCCAGAAACGCTTGACTCAGTAGCATATCACGTTACCCGCACACCAAACAGCTCCTCGTCATAGGGTCATACAAGCATTTCTCGCATTGAATCGTGTATTGTAGTCGGCGAGGCCGGAATGCCACCGCATATACCAAAGTGGCCGGATCCAGGATGACATATTCTTTGCATCGTCAATACACCAACACGCATAAGGATTCCTCAGGTGTTGTCTACAGCCGAAACCATCTCCCGGTAGTAACGAGTTGCCGGGAGGAAGAGGCAATCCGTTCATCCATCTCCTCGTTATTTTTAGTTTTCCGTCTAGCACATGCAGAGACAGCCTAAACATGGACCGTTATGCATACCGTCGATTGTTGGCGGTGAAAATCTGTCATGTTGTATCGGTCCGTGTTCGCATGATTCCTAACTCGCTTAGTTTTGGTCATCAGCGGCGATGCCGTCGCGAGAGTCGACAACCATATCACAACACAACGCACTAGTCCTGGTGTCATCTTGACTGTTGGTAGGACAGATTTGCATTTTGATGTGTTACATCATTTGCTTGAAACCTCGTCGTGATACAGCGTGGTTTCGGCCCGCCGGCCACACGTACTACCCTACGCACGTATCGTGACGCTGTGGAGACGAAGCGCTAGGAGAGTTGGAACGGCGAATCACACTACTCGCTAGTGAATGACCATCGACAATCTAGGCAATGTTCTAGGCGACTCACGCAGGCTTCCATCGTGTAGATCTCGAATACACGGGCCTGCACCGGTGTCGGTATCATCGACTTCTACGACCGTACGCATATGTCGTCCGGAATCAAGAGGACCCTGAAGAGGGGGAAGACGGCAAGTGCCGGCAGACAACTATTCCACAAGGGAAACTCGGACGGTTTCGTGACCCCATCTCTTGCTTGGCGAAGGATTGGGAACTGGAGTTTGCCTGGTCAGGGCAAATGACTTGGAGAGTGTTTGTTGATAGGCGATCATAATATCGGCCCTTGAAGTTGTCTGTTGGCGTATGTAGCCTGCAGGTAGGTCTTCGTTTCTCGTACCTACCTATCTAGATCACCGATTGAACGTAAGCAGCCACAATATATGGATGGTGTATAAGTTGGTGCATCGGCGGACGTACATACTTGGAAATTAGAATCCAACGAGGTTGCTAAGGTTATTCAGGATTGGGGAGAGGAGACGGGATGAGATAAGCTGGATGGAAAGTACCGAAGTATCTAATTGCGCGACGGACCCTACATAGTTGACCTGGGTCATCCCGTCACCTGTGATCGGCTGACGTCTTGGCTTCACTCACCCAGTCGAGCAGTTGCCCTCATTACACGTGTACTACCCGTATCACGTAAAACTCGCGACTGAGTAGGCCAGTTCCTATCGCGACTGTCTTGAACTATCTTGATCGCAGGACGCGGTCCGGACAACGTTGGAGGATGATTCATACGCGATCATGTCAGCCACCTGGTACAGAAAAGGTTAGTCCAGTGGCTATGTCGCACTGGACACCACCTATAAACACGACTGTTCGAGTTAATAATGAAGGCTAAATAAAGCAAGACCGAGGGATGATGGATACTAACAAGAGCAAAGCCTCCAGCTAGCTCCGGAGAGCGATAGGCAAACAGTGGACGGTGAGAGCCTCACATCTTTGAAGTAGCTACCTACTGTACTGTTGACCAGAGAACCTGACCTGCGCCAGTATTTTCATTTATTTAACCTCGTAGGACGCTTTAGGTAACCCTCCACACCTGAGCTGAGATGAGCCTCCTCTCATGCCCGAGTACTGTGACAGCTCAATCGCGGTGTTCATAACAATCATATTAATCATACGTGCCTCGGCTCCGCTTTCAACCTCGTGCTTATTTCATGCCTGTGTACCCAGTCGAAGCAGAAGACCAGCGTCCGTCATCCGTCACCTATCATCCACATGAGCCGTTCCGAATTCCATACCTACACTACCCCTCAAGGAACAACAGCCTTGCCCCTTGAGCTAGGGATCCGGGTCTAACTAATTACAACACCTACCTGCCTGTAGGTACCCAAAATAGAGCTCACGGAAATATGCTTACCTAGCTAGCTTGTTGTTTCTGTTTTTGCTTCTTCCATTCCAAGACTCGCCGAATACATACCTACACAAGTAGGGCCGTGTCTAGCCAATCAACACGTCGCGATTGCTCGTTTCGAAACGTTGAGGAGTGTCTATCACATGTTTCAAGAACGAACTACTGTATAGGTGTATACTCCTTTCAGACTCCTTTCAGCCAGTCACACGACTTCCCTACCGCGGCTAGGCAGCCATCAAGTTATGATCTTCCTAATTATCTCGTCCCACGCCATCAATATCGACCCAGCCAAGTGCCTAAAGCTTCCCTCGTCGTACGAAGCAGCCATGGCACGGTAGGTGCAAGCCCATCTTCTTCACCGACGGCCGGCGGACGAAGGCGCCCACGCCACAACAATATGCCACACAGCTGAACCGCGGGCTGAAAATATATCGACCGAGCTTCACATTGGCCTTTCCCGAAAGCCCGGGACTCTACATGGCAGAAGACCCCGGCCTACCTATTTCGTAGAGATAAAGATGTATCTGGATAGAGTGTATGGGGGTAGGCAAACCGGCAGGCAAAGCGAAACACCTAACCAAATACACACTACCTCTACTGATGCAATAATGCCTAGGTATACTCTCAGCCGCACCAACCCATCCATGTATGATCCCCCCCGCGCCATACTAGCCCGCCGTACAGTGGACTTCGACGATCAAACAGACAGCGGAGTAGGTGGGTATGTGCGCGTTGAACGAGCAAAATTCCAAAACCTCTCACCTTGTGCTACGTAGCGCCAATAAGGTGATATAGTAGATCTTCCATAATTGCCCCCAAGTCACACAACAACCCGTCTGATTAAGCCGTAAGCGGGAATTTTTTCCACTTTTCAATATTTCCCGTGCGTGCCACAGGATTGGGGGTCCGAGCCGATGCTGTCTCTACCTATATCTCTTCCCCTCTATCGATCCCGCCAATCCTGCGTACTGGCGCAGATAAAATACATGGTTATGTGCCCGTAGGTAGAAGAGAAGAAGTATGTAAGCTGAGCATCCTTCGACCGGGACGAAAGATACCTACCTTAGGTTTAGATGCGTCTTCCATACCTGATCTCACGTGGCTATCTAGGAACGCAGCCACTTAAGCCAAGGCTCATTTAGTTATACCTAGGTAGGTAGATTGAATCAAAGATACCGCCGCGCATCAATGAGGCGACTGCTGCTGCTGCTGCTGTGCCACCCGAACACCCAACACCCAGCACCGACGGCTCATCCGCGCGACCTCCCTCCCTACCGGCCCTAGTAAATAAACACTGCCGTACTCCGTGTACTTAGCCAGAAGCATGGGACTCCTACAATCGGTATATAGGTACACTACAATGGCACCCATGCGAAGCACGGACGCGGGACCGAAGAAGAAAATAAATATATATATATATGAATAAGAAAGACATGGGAAGAAAATCCCCCCTTAGGTAATATAAGAGGTATTGTATCACACTAGGTCTAGGCTGAGATGTATGTAAGCACCGATTCTAGGCATAGATACGAAGTACACGGTTACAATACGTCGGTAGACCTTAGGTAATCTCGATTCCAATTTTAATTCCAATACTTCGTCCCAGCCGCCGTAAATAGATTATACTAGACTAGACTAGACTAGACTAGGTAGGTAGGAAGTAAATACCTACCTTACCTACATACTAAGTTGCGAAGTAGGTAGGGCCAAGGATGGATTGGCTAAAGTCTTACTTCGTAACAACTACTTTCTTTACCTTCACTATCAAGTAGGTAGGTACTCAGAGTTACCCGGGTTAGGTAGTGTAGTTGTCGTATGCCTTGGTTAGGTTAGGTCTGACGAGGCGCACGTTTCCCAAATTCCGGGGTGCAGCATATAGGACTTATTTTACCTACCACTACTATTGTAGGTTAGGTTACTTAGGTAAGGAGAAAAGCACGGCGGCACACAAGGCGGAGCCTAGTGGCATGTGATGCACAATTCCGAGACGGACTAGTGTACGAATTTGAAGTAGTAGCGTACCGTATCCGTGAAGTCGATCAATCAATCGATACCACCTTTCATACCGACCCGCGCAACCAAAGGGATTCGGGGATTCACTGCAATAAGCAAGCAAGGCTCACATACCTACCTACTTACCTCGCCAGATCCCTAGATCTAAGATGCATGCATGCATGCATTTACGAAGTAGTGTACCTAGGTAGACAAGAGATGACTCCATTCCATTCCATCCCATTCGCTCACGCTTATGTCTACCTATGCCAAGGTAGATTTTATATAACATGGGGTAATACGGCTTGGCTTGGAAACTGTCATTCATGGTGAATGAAGTAAGCGTGCATGAGCCTTGGCGCCTGCGGTTCTCGGATCTGATAGTTGATAGTAGGTAATTGAGTAGGTACTTATGTATTTGCCTTGGTCGTTTCGTCTGGCGCCGAGTCGAGTGGAGTGTGGTGTATCACCAGGCGGACTAGGTAAGAAAGCAGGGCGGGCGGCGAAAGTTCTACGAGCGATGCGCCAGCCAAAGCCAACGCACCAGCGTGTGGCTTACTAGGCAGAGCCCAAAACGGGAAAGGGAAGAACAAATTAAGTCACCATTGCAGATAGGTAGTGTAGATGGACGGAAGAATCCAGTTCATTTGATTGATTGATCGATGCACGCATCGCTATGATTTGATTTATCCTGTTCTTATCTGTCTTATCCCGAGACAGATGAACCACCACCGTCATTCATTTGCCCCTCTCCTCGGCCGCCCCCAAGTCAAGGAGGCGGGGGAAGGGGGATGACTCTCTCTCAATTACCTAATCTTCAATATCCTGTAGCAATTCCCGAAATTCCGAGTCAATCTCACGCGCTATGCAATTATCCTGTTCCCCGTCCTGGTCCTGTCCCGTCCTTTCCGACCATGCTTTCCATCGTTCCCATTGTGTCTTCTGAATGAAATGAGAAAGAAGAACCCCGCAATTAATGACTCCAAGGCAGGTTATCGGCGTGTAGATTATATATGACTCTCATATCGAGGGAGGGCGCGGGAGAAGAGGGGGATCAACCCCCAGGAATTCCCCATTCGCACACAATCCTCCCGCAAAGAAGAAGGAGAAAAAAAAAGCAAAAGTGATCTCGAGGTCTTTAGCATGTCGTAAAAACAAACTTTTTCTTTATATGAGAAAGCGCCATTTGCCTTCATGAGCTTCACTTAGTGTGTTGTCCGACACCGAAGAAAACTCCTCGCTAGTGATGCTGAATAAATGCCGATGTGACGCGAGCAGAAAAGAGAAGTTGAAAAATTGGAAGTGTGAAAAAAACCCTCCCGGAAAGACGCCGATCTATGCTGTTGTAGAAGTAGAAAAATGTCTGAAAGGTCGTCTCGTCTCGTGTAGATCCGGCCCAATGCTCCTAAGAGAACAAAAGGAAAAAGAAAAGAAAAAAAGTCGGCTGGTGGTTTAGGCCTGGGCACCGAACATGCGTTGCCACATCCCGCGACCGGTTCGCGCCCGCTTCGCGTTCGCGCTGCCGTCCTGCAATTCGCGGAGTTCGTCGGCGCTGATCTCGTACGGTAGCAGCTGTTTGCTGCGATAGGCGCCCTTGTGCCCCGATACCATGGCTGGCTGGGGAATGTCGAGGACAATCTCAATTGGTGACTCGTACAAGGAGCTACCCATATGAGCAACGTAAGGGTCCACCTCAGGGTCGGAAAGGGGGGTCGTCGACCGCGAGTGTTGGCGGGATGATAGAGAAGAGGCATAGGAGCTGCCCGAGCTACTCCCAGACGAGCTGTAGCTGAAGGCCAACTCTGGAGGCGTAGTGGACTCCTCTGAGACTGTGTCAGGGACCATGCGGATGGTAGTCTCCTTAGGCGGCGACGGCAGCCGTTGTTGTGATCGTGATCGTGAGCTGCCTCGAGACGAAGGGGGCGTGGGAATGCGGGAAGCCTCCCAGATCCGAGCGGCTTCCATCTCTCTCTGCTTCCTGCGTTGCATGCGTCGGGCAAACTTGGCCTCGATCTCGTCACGGATTGGCGCCAGGAAAAGTTCAAATTCGTTAAATAGATCCTCCTCGGTGATCCTGAGGTTCCAATCTAGCAAAAACAGCAACTGCTTTTCCATCAGGTTCACCTCCGTCCGGCTAAATCCAAAGCTGTAACCATCGCAGTGAACATGGCTGTAACTGGCCCAGTGCTTGTTCTTGGGTGAACTGTCGTTCAAGTACTTGGCAGAAAGGATTAGTGCGGCGAGGAAGATGCGGTGGGTCGTGCATCGCAGGCCCTTGGCCATGGGCTGAAGCCGGGATTTTAGCCTGGTCAGGTAGACCAGAGTCGACATCAGAGTAGAGACCTGTACGTTCGATGAAACAACCAACTGCGTAATGAACTCTTCCAATGTTGGCAGGCCGCTGTCGTTGCATCGAATAGCCTTGGGCGAGGGTGTCCTAGGTGGCGTGGCGTATTGCGCATGATATTGAGGCGGCGGTGGCATCATGTTAGGATCGCACTGGATAACATGCGAAGCGGCATTTGCGAGATGATATATCATGGCATGGCTAACCGGAGAATGAACGAACTGATCGAGGGCCGCAGCATTCAGCTCGTTCAAGTCTAATATGGATCCTGAAGACATCTTTGCTCTTATGTGTTGTGTAAGTGAGTCGATGTAAATGTGGTGTTGTTTGTTGATGAATAATATCCCCAATTCCAGATGCCTAGACTGAAAGGTGAGAATCCGGGGTAATGTCGGGAGTCGTGTGAGAAGAAGAGCCGATCTGATATATGTTCAACACTCCAAAGTGAACTAGGTAGAGGGAAGTGCGTGTGGGTGGGTGTATATATGTAGGATGCTACAAGAGCAATAAGCAAATAGACGGATCACGAGGCGAACTATCTGATATCAGAATCAAATAGCCACCCAGCAGGCGCAGTACAAGCGAGTACCAGCCGTATGTATAACAAACCAGGGCTAGGTAAGTGTGCGTAAGGACGTGACGTGATGTAGTCGAGGCTGAGCCGGCTCCTTGGGCTTGCTCGCTTTTTGGGCAGCTGGGAAAGCGGGTGTGGGTGGGGACTAGCGGTACCAAGGTACTTGGCGAGAGGGCTGGTGGAGTAGCACAGGGGTTCGTGATCGACACGGGTCGCTGGGTTCGATGGCTGACACGAAGTGCCTGGGCTGGGCTGGAATTGGCGGGTGGTGTCTTTGTGCAGGGGGGGCTAGTGTGGGCTGGGTGTCTTATCTCCAAGGTGGCTAAGAGGTAATGGCTGGCTGTCTTAAAACGACGGTAAACAAGTGCCAGATGTGGACACTGTCGTGAATGCTGCTAGCGGGTACGGTACCTGGGTACGGAAGACGAAATGGCTTTTGCATGTACCTCGGCAGGTCCTCGCTCCAAGAGAATGGAATGCAGGGGGTCGGGCTTGGCCGGTGGGAAGCGCCCTGCTTTGCTGGTTGTTGACACCCGTCACGGGAGGCAAAAAGGTGCAAGTCTCCGTGATGCACAACTCGGAAGTTCGGAGCTGCCTGTGTTGCCGCAGCTAGAAGGATGGCGATGACAATTATGCCTTTCGCTCACGCCGTGGGAAACGATATAGGAACTTGGTAACTCGCGTAAGATAATAGTCGCGAGATAGCGCACAACCGAGGTCTTGGCTGATGCTTTTTATTATTCGGATTTTTCACGTTCAGCAGTGACGAAGTGGCTTGTCCAGTACAATGCGGATGCCTCTTGTTTTTTTCTTCTGGAGATGTGGGCTGGATGCGGATTATGAATCAAATGGAAGAGGCGCCGACGTGGGCAATAAAAGACAAAAAATCGATGCCAGGTGGAAATTAGTGATAGTGCACGATAGGTAAATCGTATGTCAGCTGGGTCAGCTTTACACACTATAGATGCTACCCTCGAGTGTGGACTTGGACCGGTGGGGGATGACACGATGCTACCAGAAGTTCCCGTGCCTGCGGAAAGCCTCAATACTTAAAAATCGGAAGGGGGCCACGATGTCCGTAAAAGGAAAGGATGTCTGAGGCCGACCAGACGAGCGAATATTTCCAATAAAGATTGACGGATGCGTGTGGCGGCGATTAGTCGTGAACAGACAAGTTGGGTCTCAAAGGCGCAGTGACCTGGGGTCTAGAATGGGATTTCAAATGACTCGAGTGGGTGCGAGGATCACAGGATTTGGCGAGATGATAGTCGAAGACTGCGTCACACGCTTCAATCAAATCGTTCCAAGTTGTCGAGGTGAGCTGTGTGACCCGAGTGAATGAATGGCGTCTTGCGGTGCGTGGTGCGTTGTGCCGAATTATGAAGCCAAAGAACAACCGGGATGCGCGGCCTGATATACAACGTCCTCGGGTGTGTATTAACGATCAAGAATAGCTGGTCTTCGTCAAGAAGGGCGCTTGGCGACTCGATGATATGTGCAAAAATTAAATGATTGAATAGTGGGTTTGGGGGTCTATTGTGCTGGATTGTCGGGATAGGAACGATGAATAGACTAGCCAGAGTCTATCGAGCAACTAGAAGCAGAATGGAGAATGGGGTATGGAGTATGAAAAATCCTCTCGTATCGTAAAAGCTCGTATTACACGCCGTGGATCTCGCGGCGGGGTCGGATCGTAATCGTTATAAAAGTCATAAGAGTAATTAAACAGAAATCTAGCTGGGCTTCCCTTCAAGGACAGAATCGAGTTCTCATTCCAGATCGGGAGCGTTGTCTGATGCGACGAGGGAAGGATGGGGGGATGGGAGACAGGTAACTTGGGAATCTGGGATCTAATCTATATGCTCTCCGGATTCCATACTCAATCTATTATACCTGCGTACCTCTGCGCGATTCCCTACCTACCCTGGGTACTTCTTTACTTCACGTTACCCATCTCGAAAGTGAACCAGCGAACTGTCTAACCAACCCCTGCGATCTGTTGACACTCAGGCCAGCGAATACCACAATCGACGCTTGCACACCGCGGTTGCTCAAACAGAGGCCGGCTAATCATTGCAGCGAGCCCCAAAATAGCAGCGTCGTGAGGAAATGAGTGGACACGAGTGGACACGATTGACTGCAATCTGCTCTCGAGGCCCATGCCTTTAACACAAGCGCATGCGCCCACGCAGTGAAGACAAACGCCAGCAAGTCATTGGTGTATAAGTGGCCCAGAGCCATCGAGAGATGAAACAAGCGACGAGGGGTCAAGGTACCTCATACCGTACAATGTACTGGCCTGCGCTACCCATATTAGCCTGTGTACCTGAGCCAAAGCTGCAATAACCTCCCTCGCCCCTTCGTACCTTGCTGCCTGTAGGTACTCAGTTGTGGATCGTAGGTACTGTGGATAAGAGGTACCCAATAGATCCCTTCCTTGCTATGAGGTACTTGCCTATTGGCACACTACAATCCTGGACGCGAGTCGTCCAAGTCACCCACTGCCCAGAGTTACCAAGAACTTGCCATGGGCTGTCAGTACCTTGCCTACAGTGCACTTAGGTGCCAAGAGGCCAATCAAACACCCCCAGTCCGCTGCATTTCAGTTCATTGAGCGGCTGCCACTGGAGAACCCTATTTTCGCAGCTGCATACGACTATCAAGACTTGTCGCTCCGGCCCTTTGGTGGCTGGCTTAACATGGCGTCCGCCCAATCAGAGTCTGCCAGCACCAAACAACTGCAAAAACAACTCAGCAAAAGCCAGCAGTATAGAAGGAGAATCACAAAGTCTAGGCGATCGAATTGCGTTGTATGGATTACCCGCATGTAGCAGAGCAGTATCGATATACTTTACTTTGTCCGGCCCTGTTTATTGATTCACCGACGGATGCTACGTCTGAAGGACAATAGCGTCCCGTCTAGGTGTTCCATCTCGCCTAGCTGCTCGAAATAGACATTATTGTCCATTCGTTGCAACGACAAGCCGTGTCTAATAACTCTTCGCAATCTCCCCGTCAATCAAATGTTACAGGAGTTGGCATGATATTTTTAGTCCCCCAACTATTCGGGCCTGAAATCAACAATGTAAGTCTAGGCAGGCAATAGGTAATGTTTATTGTATTGAAAACCTTCGGAGTCCTAACTGAGGTTGCATTCTCTGGGTCCTCTACCGGCATATGTTATTCTGCATTCAAGGTCATCATCAGCCACACACACACACACACACACGCACTAAAGAAGGTAGGTATCAGTAATATCGAGTGTCATTGAATCAAAACATTTGTCCGGCGTAGTACCGTCCCGTACACACCTGCCCGAAACGTGAAGGCTGTCAACATAGCATTTCACAATACGAACTGATGGGGGCACCAAAGGAGAAGCTAGCAAGTTTTCAATGTTTTAAGGTTACCTATCCTCACCGATGCAGTACCTAGATCCGGACAGGACGGGACATCTATAATGCTGCACCGCCCTGCTACTCGTAAACAGCTCAGTGACAGATCACCTACCTCGGTGTCAAGAAGGATTCCTGGCTTTCTCGAGACTGTAGTGTATTGCCTGCCACATGGATATTGCGGCAATCTCTCATCTTCTGCGCAGCACGTCCCCCTCAAATTGTCTACCTATCCTAACTACTAAGTAGGTGGGTTCGCTGAAAGCAACGTTGGCTTACCCAGCTGAGCCTGTTCAAACCTACGGCATCGCGCCACCCAATCGCGTCCACTCTTGGCAGATTCGGTTCAATTCCCCTTTCCCTCGTCGGCTCTCCGATCACGACTCGGATCTTGTATGCCGTGGATTCAAGGGGCTAATAGGAGACTGGTAACAAAAGACGCACGTATACACTGGCAACAGGGGATTGATGCACGGATTTTAGAGAAGTTTGACTAGCGGGATGTGATTGAGGCCTACCTCACCTCACCTCGGCTTAGTCTTTGTATCCGGCACTTAATGTAGTGGGATTGGTGTTCGTGAGATACCTAGATGGCGCCTTACTTAACCGGGCCATAAGATCTTGAGCGAGGTATCGAACCTAACCGAGGCGTGTCAGAGCTTCCGCGATGACTTGGTTCCGTCGTCTCCTGTGAGGTAAAGTAAAAGTAGGTATCTTTCATTATCTACCTCTCGTATCAGGCAGTCTTGCCTCCCAAGAGGATGTATACGTTTTTGTGAGCCGTCATCAATTGATTGGAATTCAGGTCATTGCCACTGGCGTACCGCCATACAACATCTGTGGGGGATGAGGCTTGGGGCTTGCGTACACTAGAAAACCCTCACAGCTCCTTATCCCTGACCTCCTGAAAATCACAGCCACCCATCGTTCGTTTTAGGCACGACAAGAGGCGCTGGCTCGCAAGTTTGGCTGCGGGGAAGAAATAGGTAGTAGTTCTCAACTGTTGCCTACCAGTTCTTGTTTACGCGGCACCTTGGGGCTGACCTCCTTGGTCTAACTCGATTGTGTCAGCTACGAGGAGGTTGGGGAGGCTGCACCCTAAGCTACCTAAACAATACAATTACGCCGTGCTGGCCTATGACAATCTCAACGCCATCCATGGGTTCGCGCAGGTCCTGACAGGCATGCTATCGGCGGGCGCATTGTTGTTTGATTCCGCTTTCAGTCATAGCACACATAACGACAGGTCCAGCAGTTCTACACCGCCGTTCAGACGTATGTAGTGTATGACTCTTCATGCAGTTACATAATATAGAGGGATTAAGGTAAGGTAGGTATTCGAGAATCGACACACCTAGAGCCCGGCCGTTCAGCCACCATACTCGAAGCGGTGCATACCCGCCCAGCGCAAGCCCTATCCATGTCCATCTGCGTTGGGCCAGATCAACAGAGATTGCCGTCATTGGCGGGGTGTCCTGAAACAGAAGATGCTCTCAGACCATGGTCGGGGTCCCGCCTGATCCAATGAACCTGCATGGTTGGACACGACCAAGAACCGTCAGGGAACCAATATGCGTTATCAGGAGCTACTAAAGCACACCTTGGACATGCAAGATTGTACTTGATACGCAAAAGAAGAGCGTATCTAGACTTGGAGTCGGGAGGGGAAGTTCCCCAGGTCAGATAGATGGCTTGGTGTGGCTGGAGGATATGGTGGTTCTGATACCCTATTATATTTATTCATGTCATTTTTACAGGACGGGCCACTTGATGCCCACTTAGTATGAAGCGTGACGGCTTGCGTTGGCATCAAGGGGGAAAATAGCACATATCAGCAATTGACAACGCATCAAAATAAACAACTGGCTTATCGGGCGTGTCATGATGTGGTTCTGGGCAATGATCCTGATGCTCCCATCGATCAAATGACTTGCGAAAAAATGCTCATAGATAGGTATCGCGTGCTTCTAGGTAGGGTATCTATCGTCGACAAACATATGATGCTGCTTGCCATTTTGATGTCGGACGCAGACAGGCGATCGCATCACAAGGCCTCGGTTTCACAGGCACACAGATAAAGCTCGGTAAGTGGGGCCACCGCGCAATGTATGCATGTGGCTTGACATTCCGGGCCCAATCGCGCTCAGTTTAATTCAGCAGAGGGTGTGTCTCCTCGCCACACAGCTGCACGCGGTTGAGGCTTAGATAGTCAAGATAAGCAGGATAAGGTAAGAGGGAGGCATCAAAGTTGTCCCTGCTTACCTAGGTAGGCACTCTCATGAGAATCTTGTTTAAGTCTCGATAGCACCCACACTGTCTCGCGCAACCCCGCGCTTACCCCCTATCCGTCTGATTCTTGACCCTCCGCAATGCCGACACGAACTCGCTTGCATGTATGTCGCAGCTGAATGGTCAGTTACAACACCAATTTTCCAAGAAGTCAACTCCCGGATCGCCCAGCTCGGCCCTTTGCAGTCACTTGCGGTGGCCAAGGTCGCAACGTCATAGGTCTACCAACTGAAGTTGTGTTGGACGGGGAATCGGGGCCTCAGCAGGATTTGGACATGTCGAAGGCTAAACATAGGTAGATACAATTATATCCCTCCCTCCTATCAGCCATCCGGACGTGGCGCACTCATCTATCGGGCTTGCTTCCAAGTCGAGATCTTGGCTGCTGAGGCCGTCGGAGATAGAGTAGAGGGCGAGAGCACGGCAGCGAACAAGCTCCGTTTGCTCTGCCTCGCGGTATAGCCGGCCTGTCAACCTGCTGCTCATGCATCTAGTGCGAGACCCCGCATATGTATCAGCAACCACACCGGAGCACATGATAGGCCGAGACTTACAGCGAGGCAAAATCCGCTTTCTGCAAATTATTTCCAGACCTGCAATTTCTGACACCGGGATACCACTACGCTGACTATATGCATCTCCCGTTCATTGGCCAGCCGTCTGCTGTAGAATCTCTGCATGTCTCATCCCCTCTGACTGCCTCGGCGAATAACACGGCAGAGATGCAAAAAAACGACGAAAAAAAATATGCCCAACAGCCTGCCTACCAAGGACGACGTCCACCCAAAGGCTAAAAGGGTCTGAACTCCATGGCATGTATGCGTCGCCATTGGCAGACGCCAAAGCCCGTCAGCAAACATCGCCGTTACAGAAGCTGCTGTACGATGCACTCAGCCAGAGTTTAAATATGCATGTCTCGCGAAAGACCGATGAAGGTGTCGAGCAACATAGAATGGACCCATGCCAAGAGCATTCGTTACCTTCTATCCAATTCTCTCTCTCCTTTTAGTCAGCCTAGTGAGGCTATTTCGAGACCACTCGAGACTTTCTCACAGCTTTTTCCTTCGAGATGTCTTTTTAGCATCTGAGACCGGCCTCGCGCGCGCGGGCTATGAGAAACACGCATTGTAACAATCCATTGCGCTAGCTAGCCTGCTTCCTCCAACGAGTTGAACCAGGCTTTTCTGACCCCCTCTGGAGCACTGATGCAATAATAATCCTTCTGTGCAGTAGTAGTACCGAGGCGTTCTGACACATGAGGATAGAAGATGGATGGATGGAAGATGGAAGACTGAGCCGATGCAGGGAAACAGAGCATCCGGCATCGGGGGACCGCCACCCCGAAGGCTGAGTGAGGGAGAGCGCGGCGCCACACCGCACCAGCGCCGCACCCAACGTCGCGCCGCCGAGCAAGCGGCAATGAAAAGCTCAAATGAGAAGTAACGTAAACAAGCGGGCCGTCCAATCTCCGGAGGCGCGCCTACATATGAATAGTATCATGATGTATCCATCATACATACGATGGCGTGTGTATTTGGGTATAAGGCAGTGACTACTTCAGGATCATCTCGAAAGGGGGCACACAACCACAACCTGTTTCAGGTGTTATCAATGCATCCTCGTAATTTCTGGAAGCGCCCGAGGCCGGGTTTCGCTTGGTTTCGCTTCATCCTTTCTTAATTTTCCCCCTTCCTGCCGAGGTACCTTACATACTTGTGCCCACATGCTTAAGTAATACGCGGGAATACGTAGTGCATCAATGGAGGGAGGTCCATCAAAATAGCTGAATCCGAATATAGGTATATACTGCCTCCCTTCGTGCAGGTAGATAGGCGGTGTATGTATGTATGTGCATGGCAGCTTGGAGACCCCTACAATTGGTCTAGTTTTTTTTTTTTTTTCCTCTTTTCTTAAAGAATATTTTCGTCTGCAGTTGTATGCGCGCTTAGATGCCTACCTTAGCAGTCGTATACTGCACCATTGCATTGTCCATTGTTGAAAAACGGCACGCGGCAAGAAACGTCCAATCAGAGCGTCTGAGGCCTGCTGCACCGATTTGTAAGGAAGGTTTGTTGTTTACGATCGTTTTGGGCTCGCGGCACACAAGCCAATGGGATGACGTCCCTTCCCGCCGGCCCGCCCGCTCAATTGCCGCCCTACAGTGCGCCGTGGGATCGGGAGATTAGGAGGTACGATCTCAGTTGGCGGTTACTTCGTACACGCCGGCATGCATCGCCCCGCTCATACATGTACCCAGCCGCCATACAGTTTGGAGAGTGAGGACATGACTATCTCGCACTGTTGGTAGCCGCGCGCGCTTCTAGCGAAGTTGTTCATGATGGTCGCACGGGGTCTACTAACAGTATTAGTCAATACATACATGCTTTTCAAGGAATCATCCGGTACTACTTCGTACATATCAGGGCACTTCTGTTAGTCTAAATATACGCCGGGTTCCGCGCGGCTATCAGGTAGCGGGTTTCTCTTTCCATTTGCGCCCCCTATGATAGACAGACCGATCGTCATTACCTTACCCTCTCTCTACATTATGTACATGGCGTGCTTCGTGAAATATATGTTATTTTTTCCGGGCCTCGCCAGGCCCAGCCCAGCCAGGCCATTCATTCTTCGGCGTCTGCTCTAACGCCGGGGGCAGCCGAGTGTTTGTGGCGTCCGCGCCGTCTTCTATGTCCGCTCCATGGATAGGTTAGGTTTATAAAGAATTCACTGTATGATATTTATCCGCGCCACCAGGGGTTACAACATGGCTTCCGTAATTTCATACCTCGTGTTATTGTTCTGTGTAAGTTAAGTAGTGGATATTGTACGACAGCCTGTAACTAAATTAGCGAGTTACGGAATTACTGTACTACCTGACCTGACTTGGTTTAGCCAGCATGTTTGACAGCACTACTTGTATGTTCCGATTTAACTTGTAGAACACATATCATTGCGTCAAACGGGCTGGATTTGGGGGCATGAGGAACAACAACATGGATTGCAAGCAGGGCACAGGGCTTGAAAAAGCTTCTTTGGTATCTTGGTGTATCTCTAGGTGCAACTCGACTTGTCCGAATGACAAAAGGGGAAGGGGGAAGGCCCTAAGCGAAGCCCTAAGCAGGGCCAAGTCACAGCCTTCGAGGGCGTAAGCTATGATCATCATCATGAAATTCAAGGCCTAAGCATCATTAGTGATCGTCGCAGTCGTAGTCGTAGTCGTCTTCGTCTTCGATCCCCCCCTCCCCCTTCCCCGGAAAAGAAAATAAACGCCTGTGTACTCCTCTGCATTCCGCGCAAAATCTTCAGATCCCTACAAACGCCTCTAAACTAGACGCAGTCCGCGAATTACGCGATCGCAAACGTGTGATTTTTTTGGGGGGGTATCACGTCCGTGCAGGACATGGTTGTCTGTGGTGAAGCAAACATTAGGCATGCTTGGGCAATTGATAATGACGATGTAGAGAATGTTTCTGTCCTGTGGTCGGAGCTGCCCCGGACTGGTAATATCCTGAGAGTTAGGGATAGAGCTTGACACCGGTAAGCAATAACCTCTACTTTCATGCATCACCAATGGCGTTTCCTCGTGAGGAGGTTAGCGGTCGAGATGGCTATGCGTAGCCGGCAGGACCGTAGTTATTCTGGGTTCTTGTAAATTCCCGGAAGTAGGGGTGAACGCAAGCTGCCTTCGCCGAAATGCGGCCCGCCGGGTCGTAGACAAGCAACGCCTCCAGCAGGTCTAGGCCACGATCATCAAGATTCGTGCACAGGACGTGTGATCGGTCGCGAGCCCACTTAGGGAATGAGGGTTTGAAATCGGGGTACGAGGTAACGCCCGGCCAAATCTCTTCCGTAGGGGTTCCTAGAAGGCTAGATGCGGAATGTGTGAGTACGCGGCTGCCGAACATGATGGGTCAAGGTCTGTGGCTTACCGGAAGGTCTTGAAGATCTGGTCGATCTCTGAATCACCAGGAAAGAGAGGCTTTCGCGTGCACATCTCAGCAAAGATACAGCCTATCGACCACATATCCACTCCAGTTGAGTATTGTCGACCGCCGAGGAGGATTTCGGGGGCGCGGTACCAGAGGGTCACGACTTCGTGGGTATACGTCCGGAGGGGGACGCCGAATGCGCGGGCCAAGCCAAAATCCGCCAGCTTGAGGTTACCGTCTCTATTAATGAGCAGGTTCTGGGGCTTCAGGTCGCGATGGAGAACACGGTGGCTATGGCAGTACCGGATGCCCTCGCAGAGTTGGCTCATGAACCGCTTGACCATCATATCGCCCAAGCCCAGGCGTCCTATCTGGATTCCGCTACCCTCCGGCAATGCCTTACCTCGCCCGCCATCAGCAACGGGCAGGGCCTCCATATACTTCTTCAAGTCTAGGTCGAGGAACTCAAAGACGAGGTAGAGCTTGTGGCCGTCGGCGTGTACAATGTTGAAGAGCTGGACAATGTTGGGATCCCGCAGCTCCTTGAGGAGAGAAATCTCGCGGATTGCGGTACTAGGAACACCCTCATCCTCGGCCTCCAGTCGGATTTTCTTGAGGGCAACGATACGACCGCCGTTCTGAAGATCTCGCGCCTTGTAGACCACACCATAGGTACCTGGATACATGCATCTGGTCAGCAGGGATGGATAGGAGACAGAGGGAGAGGCTGGCATGGTGTGGCAGGGCAGGGCAGGGTCTTCTGTACCTTCACCGATCTTTTCAAGCTTCTGGTAGTTCTCCATATTGGCGTGATCTACACTGATCGCGTGGGAAAAGTGTCCAACGTGGCAAGGGCACAACTGATCCCGTGTGGTACTCTCGGCGGCAATCGACGACCTCGGCGTAGGGGCAGCAGTTGACTTGGAAGAGTCAACTGTGGTTTACCGTTTGGCGGGGTGATTCTTGACCTTCAGTGGCTCAAACGAGGGGTAACTAAGGTAAGTAGCGATTGACTACAATATGTGCAAGTTGGGCACTGTGGTGCTTGGTGAAGAGAGGGAGAAGAAGATCCCAATTGGGAGGGTCTGATGAAGAATATGCTGTCAGACCTGGCTTGTAGTAAGAAGGCAGGCAAGCTTGAAGGTGTGGTGGCTGAAACAAGGCTCTGTGTCCTGCACACAAGTGATATTGGGTATTGATTATTGATGGTTGTTCGTTGTCCAGGCGTCACCCTCTATTTTTTTTTAGCTAGAGAGTAAACAGTGCCCCAAGCGTGAATGGGTGAACAACGCGTTGCTGGTACGAAGGTACCTTACCTCTGTCTACATGGTACCTACTCAGGTACCGGTACCACCGCCCATGGCTGTGGCTAGTGCACCTTGCAGTCTCTCAGTTTGAGTAAAGGTACAAAGTACTTCGTACCAAAGGGTACATGCCTGAATGGTATGTAACCGTGACATATGGCAGGTACGAGAGGCGTATCATATGTACATGTGGATCATCTATATAGCGCTAGCCTGATTAGGTAAGGTATCTCTTTCAAGTCTCTCTGTTGTGCCCCTCCATTGTGGTCATTCAATGAAGATTCTCTCTCCCAGAGGCGTACGCAGCGCATACTTGGGTACTATTGCAACTGGTATCTAACAACAAAGTGCACATTGTCAGTGATTTTGAAAATATTGCAAAAATGACTATCGATCTTACAACTCTGGATGCCCATGAGCAACCATCAGATGAGCTGCGGGCCCTGTGGAAAACATATTCCCGGACCGATCACGCTGAGTTTGTCAACCATCCAGACATAGACGAGTTAGATGTCAACAAGCCAGGCGATTTCCAACTGGCTGGCAATATACCGAGCGAAAAACTGAAAGATTCTTTCTGGTTTCTTCATGATGATATCCAGAATATGCCAGAATTAGCAAAAGATGCTCCGATATACTTCCACCCCCTACTACCTGGTACGGCTCTGTAATTTGAAAGGCTGCTGTTCACGATATCTAAACAGGACCACAGGTTTATTAATTCTGCCATCTCTCATACCACCAGTCATACAGAAAACACTGGTATCTAAAATAATCCATCGGGATCTGTCTAATCCCAATCATCAGACCAACATGCATCTACACTTCAACCTTCCATATATAGATGGGGATGGCGAAGACGATGACAATGTCGCTCGCTCTTTCTTCTCATATGGCCCTGATTCGCCAGCCAGATTTACGCCGAAAGATCCCGAGGTGCACAGACCACTCTCTATCAAACAGGTCCTCGAGCGACGCCTTTCGTGGGTCACTCTAGGCGGGCAGTACAACTGGACTGACCGAGAGTATCCCAACCAGCTGCCCCCCGAGTTCCCGAGGGACATAGCGGGATTCCTTCAGAACATGTTCCCGGAGACGATAGCACAGGCTGCCATTGTCAACTTCTACACGCCGGGCGATACTATGATGATGCATAGGGATGTGAGCGAACAGATAGATAAAGGCCTAGTCAGCCTCAGCATCGGGTGTGATGCTCTCTTCATGATCGCGCCGAACGATTTCGGCAAAACGGCAGAAAGTAAAGACAAAAATCCTCCGGAGAAGCGGTATCTCCTTCTCCGACTACGATCTGGGGACGCTATCTACATGAGCCAGGAGTCTCGTTTTGCCTGGCATGGCGTGCCGAAGGTTCTGAAGGGGACCTGCCCGACCTTCCTAGAGGACTGGCCTGCCGAGGACGGAAGATTTGAGGAGTGGAGGGGATGGATGCGGAATAAACGAATTAACATAAACGTGCGGCAGGTGAAGTGAATGGCAAATAAAAAGGAATGTCCTATCCTTCGGAGGTCGGAGCCCTATATCACATTCATAAATTGGGTTTACCTATACATCACACACCCATAGTATAGACAGACGGACTGGTCTGACCAGTCCCACGCTCGGCTTTATAGCTTTATAAATCTTGAAGGCATCACATCACTTGCAAAGATAGATAGCCTTGGGCTTATCAACCATGATGTCTTTGCAGCGTAGCAATTGAACTAACTCTCTTGATGCTCCATGGATTTTAGTTTGTATTGATTCTACGTCACAGACGTTAATTACTAATCCGAAGCCCTCATCCGATCAAACCTCAAGACGCTCTGCATGAGGACCTCGGCGCCAATGGCGCAATCGTCGGGGGTCGTGTACTCTTCGGGATTATGGCTGATCCCGTTCGTGGAGGGCACGAAGATCATGCCCGTAGGGCAGTGCCGGCTCGTATACACGCTATCGTGGCCAGCGCCACTCCGCATGTCGCGGACGAGCTTCCCGTCCCCCGTCACCGCCCTCGCCGACGCGCGCACGGCGGCGATGCAGTCCCCGTGGAAACGGATTGCGGGGGAGACGCTGTCCGTCCTCCAGGAGACCTCGAGCGGCACGCTGCTGGGCGTTGCGCCCCTCATGAGGTCCCCGACGTTCTCGCCGGCGGCGAGAGCGGCGAAGTCTTTCTTCAAATCGGCTTCCATGGCATCGACTGTGGAGTCGGCGGGCGCGCGCACGTCCAGGCTGAAGCTCACGTGGCCGGGTATCGTGTTCGTGCTGCCCGGGGCGACGGTGAGGATGCCCGTCGATGCGAGGGCCGAGTGCCGCGTAGCCAGCCGATGCGAATGCGTGATGAGCCGCGCGGCGAGGAGCATTGCGTCGGCGCGGTTCGCGAGGGGCGTCGTGCCCGTGTGCGCGTCTCGTCCCGTCACCTCTACCGTGAACCATCGATATGCCTGGACGCCTTCCACGACGCCCACTTTCTGCCTCTCGGCTTCCAGGATCGGACCCTGCTCGATATGCAGCTCGAAATGCGCCGCCATCGGCGTGCTCTCGTGGCTCGCGGGGACGGATCCGAGGTAGCCTATGCGCTCGAGTTCAGATCTCATGGTCGCGGCGCCACCGCCGACTTCGCGGAGGTTGTGGGCTGTCTCGAGAGGTATCTCCCCGGCCCATACGCCGGAGGAAACCATGCTGATTGGAAAGCGAGCCCCTTCTTCGCTAGAGCAGACGGCGGCGCTTGTCAGTTCAGAGATGGGGCCACTTTCAGCAGGGGATCCTTACTTCGTCCAGTTGACAACGCCTACGGGAAATTCGGTCTCGACGTGGTGATCTTTCAGTACCCTCAACATCTCGATCCCCGCCAGTATACCCAGTATCCCGTCGTATCTGCCCCCGCTGGGCTGGGTATCAAGGTGAGACCCGGCGAACGTAGCCAGACCCCCCTGGCGACCGGGCCGCACCGCGAAGATGTTGCCCATGGCGTCAATCTTCACGTCGCAGCCCAGCGAAGACGTAGTCTCGACAAACCAATCCCGGGCTTGCTTGTCCGCGTCGCTCAGGGCGAGCCGAGACATGCCGATAGCATATGGGCCGCTATTCCACCCACCCAACGTCTTCTGTATCAGCGGGATGGACGGACTAAGCACGGGTACGATCAAATCGAGGCGAGGAGGGCGAGATACGGAGTTTTTTTGTTGCATTTATTTACCTTCCCCATCGCCGCCCCATACCCCACTCGCAGGTCTTATGCAGCGTTTCCATCAATCTGTGCTTGTTCACCTTCAATGCCTCGATGCTCGCGAGTTTTGGGTCCGTCACTTTCGTGCTGAGAGCGTGCCGTGGCGTGCACGCAATGCGGGATCCCCGCGGCCAGGCTCTGGACGAGAAGTCTGAGGTCAACTTCTTCGTCGTCGTGGCGATGGAACGACTTGCCATTGAAGCTATTGGACCGTTGGGTTTGCGTGAGCGATGGATGGTTGGTTGCTGAAGTTGGATTGTAGGTTTGGGAAGAAGCCTGAACTTAATACTTCTCGTAGAAATTGCTCGGTGTTTATAAACTGATGATAACAGGTACAGTACCACTTATATGGTCGCCATAGGTAAGGTATGCTGTTGATCCGTTGACCGAGATCGGTCACCCCACATCATGAACCTCATTGCTCCGTGTCCTGTCTTTATCTGCACATTACTATCTTTTTCACGTCTTAGAAGCCTGAATTCATTTTCGAATCGGAAGAAGTAGAGTTTCTATGGCGCAGAAAAGAGATGCCGCCGACTAAATAAATAAAGCAAGGTTTGAAGCAAGCAAGTGAACAAGAACGCTATCATTAACACCCAAGGATGGATTCTCCACGCTGTCGCATTCGACGCCATCCCAGCCAAATTCCTTCATTCTATCCCACGCCAATCGAGCGACGGACGGACAGACGGACGGACGGAAGACTATTCTTTCTTTAACTCCGAGACTCCATGAAGGGCAAAATCACATCACATCTACATCTGGGCCAGAACCTCGATGACCCTCTCCGGCTGCGTGATGAACGGGCTGTGGCCGGCGGAGCACCGCTCGACCTTCAGCGTCGGTATCCTCTTGATGAGCATCTCCTGGAAGGGCAGGAGCATGGCCTGGTCGTTTTCGCAGACGAGGAACGTGTGCGGGATGCCGCAGTTCGAGGCCACGCAGTCGACTGGCACCTCGTAGGCGTCCTGGGACTGCCGCTCCAGGAGCTCGAAGTATCGGTCCGCGTCCTCCTTGGGCACGTCGCTGTAGAAGGCGTAATGGGCCGTCGGGTGGACGAAAGATGAGGTGTTCTAAGGATGCATAAGCCATGTCAGTCGCCATACGCCATCGCACCTATGCATGCATTCATTCGAGAGTCCCCGGAGGAGTTGGTTATTTTATTACTCACGCCAGTGTACGGGAAGTCATGTGCCATCCACGCGGGGAACTGGCCGCCGAAGGCAGTCAGGAGATCCAGGCCGGGCTCGTGGATCGCGAAGGCCGCGATGAACAGGATGGACCGGAAGCCGCCCTTCTTGCCGGCCGCGGCCCGGTCGTGGACGGTGTAGCCCTTGGTGGCGCCGCAGCCCGGGATCCCGCCGTACGAGTGCGCCGCGACGACGAACTCCTTGCCCTGGTCCATGCGCTCCTCGACGGCCCTCTGGATGGCCCTCGCGTCGTCCTTCCACGTCAGACCCGTCCTCCCGAGCGTCGGCAGCCTAGGCACGTAGGTCTCGTATCCTTGCGCCTCGAGCGCGAGCTTGAGCACCTCGAAGTGGACTGGCGTGTGCCATGCGCCGGTTACGAGGACGATGCCGGGCTTCGCGTTGTCTAGTGCGCCGATCGCCATGTTCGTCGGTATTTCAATTTGGATTTGGCACTAGCTACTGGAATTGTGAATGCGTAGAGATAAATAAGACGGACGGGTTCGGCTTTCTTTTTTTTCTTCTCAAGGAAATATTTGATGGAGTTTGTCTGTGCTTGTGCTTGTGCTTGTGCTTGTGCTTGTGCTTGAGTAGAGACGGGCTTCTTCATTTCATCTATCTCTGGGATATTATCCTGCAATATATACCTATACGGATACCTACCTACACCGTACATACTCTCTTACAATCTCGACTCCGCGCCTTGGGTAATGTTGTGGCGCGTCAAACGTCAGCATACATACAGTACCTCCGCCCCAGCCGCCGGAAGCCGGAGCGGTCCCTCACTCACCCACGTACGCGCTATACCATGGGGGCGCCGCGCCGATCGATCTCACATAATATCATCCGATTCTTAAACCGCGTGTCGTTGCTTGCTTTCGCTTGGTTACCGGATCCAGACGCTGTATGTAGTGTGCGCATACGGAAGATACACGGGAGAATGCCAAATTGTTTCCCCCAGGAGATTGGGGAGCCAAACACTACCTACCTTAAGAATTAAGCATAAATCGCAGAAGCAATGCAACTGCCGGCCCACCTAAAAGGTGACAATTCGTGACCACCTTGGTCGCGAGAGCTCGGGCCGGGCTTACCGAACCAGTAAATGATTGTGTTGATAGGGCTGTCCTCTGTGTATGTATGTATATATATATGTATGTGTATGTATGCACTCGCTTGGTGATCTCGTCGACGTGGGATGCCATGTTGAACAGCTTGAATGATCTCGATGATGGGAGTAGGCGGACCAGCGTCAATGAGGAGATAAATGCTGGGACGCTCGCTCATGGGGGATGGGGGAGGGAGGTCAGCACTACTACCTATTGGCTGAGCTCTCGATACTCGTACGACATGTCTTGTGTGAATTATTGAATCTACTTCGGTACGTCCGTCATTCTATACATGAGATATATACACGACCTAGGTAGATCTATTGTTGTAAGGTACGGTTCGTGAAGATTAAGGTTTGGAGACAGAACACTTCGCATGCATGCAGCATGAAGAAAACTCCGCGCCATGGTAACCGTTGATGATGCGGGGTCTGCTAGAGCCGTATGCAATCAATCCTTCGCCGACGCTAAAAGCAACATTCGGAACCCCCTTCGATATATAGAAGGGTCGAGACGACGTCACCCAGGCCCAACGGCTGGGTTGGGTTACCTACACCTATACCATACCTACAGGCCACAGACAACACTATTCGAGATCTGCAGCCTTCTAGAATGGGCTTCACGAACTCTACTCTCTATGTTTAAACCCGGTGTACTGCCCGGTTCTAACAGTAATTGCCTGCTGAGCGCTTAGTCAATTTATTGACGGGAGAGGGTGGTGGGCCAACAGATATTTCAAATCAAATCAACGAACGCTGTATGGAATGCCTACCGCGGTTGTGGTTGTGTCTGCATACCTTAGTACTTCGTGTGATTATGCAACGTCTCGATCCTAGGGTCTACCCGCATAAACATGCCAACTGGCTTAAGTAAATAGTAGGCTTTGCGAGAACCCGGTCATTGAGGTTGTGATGCTTCACGATCCTCCTGAACATGAATAGGAAGTACCTAGGCCTAAGTAGACAGTCAAAAAGCTTTCACACAACCCTCAAGTTAAGTCTACTAGGACTTTTCAAGGTCAGGGATAAATTATGCTATGAAAAAACTGCTCATACAGGACGGAGTAACAAGCAGGTGTAAGTCTTTTAATTTTTAAATTAGTTACGGCGGTATCTACCTATATATATCAGTTCATCTTATTTATCACGTTGGTAGATTATGGCTTAAGTAAGCTATGATCATGTATATAAGTGCTTCCGGAGTGCGAAATTTCTCATGGTCTCTCCCTAGTTTCAGGATATCAGGTTGAACAAGCCAAAATGCAAAATGGCATGTCCTTTGGGGGCACGCCAGCGAATCAGATCAAACCGATGAGTGCCGTAGGACAAGTCCTTGGGGAACGGGTCATCTTTTAGATATTCCGCACCGGTCAGCGCGACGGTTCACCCTGGGGATCGACATGTTACTTTTCCAGAAGAGCACTCGGGGGCCCACTACGGCTTTTCAGCTCCTTTCTTAGCTGATAACTTTATAGGATATCTCTGCACTTACACTGAGATCCATTGTGTTAGGAGATATCGCGTAGGTATATCCGCCGCCAGGACATGTGTGACACGTCGATCATCGAGATGACTTAGCTTGCCTACATACGTATATAGGCTCTGCCATTCATGAATTTCTCATATTGCACACGTCTCGGCGGTCGTCTGATCATGAAGATGGTCGTCTCCTCAAGGCAGAGATGAGATGGCATTCATTCCCTGGCATTCCCCTGGGCTTGCAGTAGCTCTGCCTTGACGGCGCCAGACCTTTCCCGACTCAGGCAAGCGGGTGCGCCCTCGCCCAACGTGGTCTTCAGCTGCCAAGGGATTGAGATCTCAGAACAGGATTACCCCTGCATCGTGATATTGTGACCAGGCACTTCGAAACGCTTCAGCGTTCAGCGAATATGCAGGCAGGCGGCCGACCACTGGGTGGGCGAAATTACCTGCCTGCAAAGCAAAAAGATGAAGGACTCTTGTGAGGAAGAGCTGCTCAGGAACGCCAAGCGGGCAAAACCTTCTCTTTCCTCGCCGTCGGACTCACTCTTTTGACTTGGTGTGCTCTTGTCAATCCGACGAATACTAGCGTTATCCGCTCTTTAATTCTTCTTGTCGCTCATTTTTTCTCTCTCTCTCGCACGATCGTTGGCTGCCACTCTTTTTTTTATACCGAAAGCATGGTCGGGCCACGCTCTCTATTGGTGTTGGCCGCGTTGAGCGTTTCGGTCGGTACTGCTGCGGACGTCGTCTACGTGAATGAGCTTTCGATTTTCAGCGTCTTGGTAGGTTGATTTTCTGCGGTGCATCACCAGCTTGCTTTTTTTTCTGCCACGATCGAGGATGTCATTCACGTGTTTTTGTTATTACATACAATAACTACCCGGTGACCTCTATGCTACCTACATATGAGAAATAGGAGGCCCGCGTAACATCGGGTCGCTGGCTTTACTAGACTCACGGTGCCGTTGTACGGACAAATAGTTGATCTGCATTGCCAATATTCGCGGGACATGAAGTCGATGGTAAAAAAGAGTCGGAGTAGAAGAAAAAATGGTCTAACGAAACATAACATCGCAGGCACCATGCGCGCAGGCGGCCGTATCCGGGGTGATTAATTACGAAACATATTCACATTGCCCTTCGGGGGCGAGCGGACTCCAGTCGTGTATCTGCACGAAGAACAATGGCGGCAACCTAGCAACCGTATCGTCCTCTATTTCGTCTTCACTCGATTACAGGTAGGTGAATGCAGATCATATATCCCGACTTCCAGGTCTTGGTGTCACGAGAAATTCATCGCTAATATTTTGGACAGTACGTCCCTTTTCCCACCATGTTCCATACTCTTCAGCTTGGAAATCACACGGAAATGTCCCTAGTGTTCTTCCAAGACCTCTCCAATACCGGGAGCGATGTGTTGACACATTCCAACAGCATGCGGTTTGACGGCGACGGATGACCAGGCCAGTGCCGCTACGGTGCTCGCTGGATATTGCAACCAGGACAAGATCACCCCCTTTGCACAACCGAGCCACACCGTCTCCCAGTATATCGTCGACTTATCTGCGTACCACAATCTCGCGCCCTGTGCACAGAGCGCCGTTGGAAGCGCCGTTCTGTAAGTTTTCGGCCCGGCCTGTCTCCCAAACCCATTCACCTTGCCACAGCATGCTGACTCCTTCAGGGACTTGGTACGTGATCTCCGCTGCATCTGAAGACTCCCGTCTAACCGAGAAACCAGACCTGGAGTCTCTGCCAAGAAGATGCCAGCCTTCTTGCGACGTGTGCATGCAAGAAGAACAAGAACTCCCTATACGCAAGCTCCATGATCGACTCGTCCATCAAAACCGACTGCTACGGCCACACGGCGGACGCCTCGTCGGCGCAAGCCGTATTCGCGGGCTATTGCGGCTTAGTAGATGGAACTACATCGTTCCCCGAAACCACGGATCCTCCAGGACATAGTTCGTAGTTCCACGCCCTGATTCGTTTTGTACGTGGTACTAACGGTCACTTCTGAAGTGAATTACTATATTACGGCCTTGGAAGAGTTCAAATCGCTGGCCTCTTGTGCTCAAACCGCTGTGTCGGTTAATGTCTTGCAGGTAAGTGTTCGAAGTGTCCGCGGTCGGAACGTGGCTAATTATCGCGGGAAGCAAACCCTCGAACTGTGCCCCTCTGGGCCGAAGGCCCTGGCGTCTTGTGCGTGCCTGCGGAGCGAGATGACCGGATCCATCAGCAGCTCGATCACCTCAGACGCCCGGTACTACTGCTCCTCGAACGCCGACGATATTGCGTCGGCCCTCGCCGTCTGGGATCTCTACTGTAGCGCGGCAAAGGGCCTCACTGTTCCTGCTGGCGTCACTGAGACGGGTAAGTCGAGGGCAGCAATGGTGATCTTCGGTCGAAGATGTGACGTGTCGAGTGCTGACTTGTCTTAGTCTCGCAAGCAAGCTCTACTTCTAGCCCCCAGACCCGTTCGAAAGGAGCACAGGAGACCGGGAAAGTGGGCGCCAGCGGCAACGACACCAGTCCCGACGGGCCAGTGACCACAATGTCAAACACGGGCGTGATTGCCGGGGCGGTAGCGGGCTCGGTACTAGGCACCGCGCTCATCGCATTAGCGGCGTTCCTGCTGTACCGCCGCTCGAAAAAGGCGCAGGCCAAGGCTTCCACAACTGCGGCGGCGGACGACGACGCAAAGCCGGAGCTCGACAGCACGCCCATCGTGCCCCGGACGAGCGGAAGCCCGAGCCCGAGCATGATGAAAGACCGGATGGAGAACGCATCGCCGATCTCCGCCATGTCCGGCAGCCCCTACGCGCCGCCGCCGATGCCGGAATTGCACAACCAGCCGCCTCGGACGCCCGAGCTCCACGGCCAGGGTGCGCCGTCCCCGCGAACTCCCAACGAAGCCTACGGCCGCGAGATACACGAGGCGAACAGCTACCCTATGTCTGAGCTCCAGGGCATGGGATGGCAATCTGGACCCGTACCCCACGCGTACGAGATGGATGCTAGTAATGGTAGAGGCTAATTAGCCATCATATGCGCCGTAGTAAGTATGTGTGTGCATGGATGGCTTTTGAGGGGTAGTAGACAACGTTGGGTAAATAATTGGTTGGCGTTTCCGTAATGATTTGACGTCTCGCTTCGTCACGTAGCATGGAATAGATGCTGAGTAACTGGGTTTCATCAACAACTTGAAGCGTATTTTATATAACGTGGTTAACCCAAGAGATCATTTTTATCATTATGCGGTAGTCAATGAGAAAGTCAAGCTAGTTCCATGCTTCCATCAAGATTGAACACAGACTAAGTACGGCCTAATAGGTACTAAGTAAGGAATTTAGGTACATCTACAGCCAGGCATTGTCGCGTTGCCGCACCAATTTCATGTGACGTCATGTGGCTGCTCAGCTGCAATATAACACTTATACACATGCCTATAAACTAAGCCTCGCTTAATATACCTGCTGTTTACCTACTTGATACCTTGCCAGCAGTTTTGCTTCAAATCGTTAAAAACCTCCTAGGTCCCCCTGGGACAGTGGCTTAAGGGATTTATAGATTATATCCCGTAGCTTCACGAAGCTTCGTCTCCCGGCGGGCTGCGAATCGTTAGGTACACGACGGAAACAATCGTCTCTGCGACGGGCTGACGGCTTTCACAATGGACTTGAACTCGATTGGCGACGGCTCCGCGACTATGGACCCAAAGGTACTCAAAGAGATTAAGTAGCTAGGTCTTGCATGGAAGACGATTCTATCCTCTCCCATCGAGTCTCTATCGCTTTCTTGCATCCGTACCTTGTGCATCGACGACTAATGTTTACGACGCAGCCGAAGGGGTCCGCTTCGCTGGCCGCCGTCCTCTCGGCTTTTATCCCGACCTGGGTGAGTAACTACGTATCTACACTAGGCTCTTATACTGCATTCCAACTAACTGATGTAAAGGTTGTGGGATTCGCGTTCGTTTCGGTATTCGTCCTGATCCGACAGCGATTTCCCATCATCTATGCTCCTCGGACTTTCTTAGGGACTGTGCCGGAGAAGTGAGTGTTCTTCCGAGTTATCACGGCGCCGTCTAATGCGAATAGAGACCGAACTCCGTCAGCAGGCACAGGCTACTTCAACTGGCTGAGTACTATGCGAAAGCTGCCCGACAGGTATCTACTATATCATGAGTCACTAGACGCGTATCTATATCTCCGCTTCCTGCGCACAGTCATCTTCATCTGCGTTATAGGATGCGTCTTCACGTGGCCTATCCTAATGCCAGTCAACGCGGCAGGGGGCGGGTCATCCACCGAGCTCGACAGGATAACCATTAGCAATGTCTCGAAGACGGATTACCTGTATGCCCATGCGGTCATGGCGTGGGTGTTCTTCGGCTTCGTAATGTTCACCGTGACTAGAGAACGATTATGGCTCATTGGCCTTCGCCAGGCCTGGACTCTTTCAAACCCCAACGCCAAACGTCTCTCTTCGCGAACTGTCCTGTTCCTATCCGCCCCGCGTGAGTCACTAGAGCAGAGCAACATGCCTCGGTTCTTTGGCGATGGTGCCGTACGTATCTGGCCTGTTACCAAGCCAGCCGCGCTGCAATCGCTAGTCGCGAAACGGGACACTCTGGTGGAGAAGCTAGAGTTCGCCGAGGCTGTTCTCATCCATAAGGCCAACTCGAAGAAAATTCGCAGGACCATTGATACCCATCAAACTGCTAGATTGAGCTATTATGATATCCCGGATCTGGTGAAGACGGCGATACGCTTGCGATCGAAGCCTAGAACGTTTCCCTTCGCCTCTCTTCTCGGGCTTGGGTATAGTAAGAAGGAGGATACCATACAGTCGCTCCGGGAGCAGATAAAGGAGAAGGAGGGACGTATCGAAGAAATGAGAAAAAGTCACGACCTCGGAGAACCGCATGGTGCGGCGGCCGTCTTTGTCGAGTTTCAAACTCAGGCTGAAGCCCAGCGGGCTTGTCAACAGGTTGCTTCATCGAACCCTCTAGCCCTGACACCGAGGCATATCGGCGTAAAGCCGAACGAAGTCATATGGGACAATCTGACTCTCCCACCCGCGGGACGGATCTCGCGGACAGGCATGGCTAATACAATAGTGATCCTGAGTATAGTGTTCTGGTCCATTCCCAGCGGGTTCGTCGGTCTCGTGTCCAACATCAGCTATCTCGCGGAAAACGTCGAGTGGCTGCACTTCCTCAACAACTTGCCCGATCCCGTCATTGGCCTCCTTTCTGGTCTTATCCCGCCGCTCTTGACGAGTCTTTTGACCAAAGACGTACCTTTGATATTTCGAAGTAGGTAACTCGAGGGGGGAATATTTCGGGAGAAACTAACCGGCGTGTTTCCAGGTATACTCCGACGACTCGGCGGGCCTACGACCACGGTCAACGAGTTGGTGGTCCAGAAGTGGGCTTACGTTTTCCAGGTGACGCAGGTAAAAGGCCACGCCTCCTTTTGAACGAAATTGCGTGGTCAACTGGCTAACACAGATATTCTAGGTCTTTCTCGTCACAGCGGTATTCTCTGGCGCGGCGACTGTGGCCTCACAGCTGGCCCAGCACCTCCAAGACCCAATGAGTATACCGGCCTTGCTAGCGACACAGCTCCCCAAATCGTCAAACTACTACATAACCTACTTCATTGTCCAGGGCATCACATCCGCGGCGGATAACCTTTTGAACTACTCCGATTTGCTCGAACATCTGTTTTACGAATATCTGGTCGACGAGACACCGCGTCAAAAGTTTCGTCGGTACACGAACATGAAAGGGATTGCTTGGGCGAAAGTGTACCCAAAGGCAAGACATGCCTAACTTCCTACACAGCTCTAGAACAGTAAGCTAACAAAACATATCGAGACAGTTCACAAACTTCGCTATCATCGGTAAGGTCTCCGAGACGCTGTATCAGGCGCTACATACTGACTCAGATCATTCTAGCCATCGCCTACTCGTGCATCGCACCGCTCGTCCTCGGATTCGCCGCCGCGGGCCTCTCCCTATACTACTTCTCGTACCGGTACAACCTGCTCTACGTGATCCAGCCCAAGATCGACACCAAGGGCCAGTCGTACACGCTCGCGCTCCGACACCTGCTGACGGGCGTCTACATCGCCGAGCTGGCGCTGATCGGCATCTTCGGCCTCCGAAACGCCAAGGGGCCGAGCGTCATGACGGGGCTGCTGCTACTACTCACGGCGCTGTACAACGCGCTCATGGACAAGTACATATCGCCCCTGGAGAAGTTCCTGCCGGCCGACCTGGTCTCCGCCGCAGCGGCGGGAGACGGAGACGGAGGACGAGTGGACGAGACGGCGCCGCTCCTCCCGAACGCCGCAGAGGAGGAGAACGTAGACGAGGAGGGGGGACGGGTGGCGCGGTCCACGCTCGTCCCCCCCGCCGTCGCAGAGCACATCGTCAAGCCCACGACGGAGTTCTTCGACCCGCGAGCGTTCGCCTCGTACGACTTCATGAAAGCCTGGATAAGAGACGGCGCGGCGTACGACAGCAGCAGCGGCGGTGAGTGGCTCCCGGCGCCGCTGCCGGAGTACACGGACGAGGACCTGGACCGCGCCTACACGCACCCGGCGCTGACGTCGCGGACGCCGGTCGTCTGGGTGCCGCGCGACGCGATGCGCGCGAGCGCGAACGAGGTGCGCGAGAGCGAGGCCTGCGGGCTCCGGGCTACCGACGCGGGCGCGTGGCTTGACGAGATGCGCATCGTGCGGTTGGATGTCGGCGATTTCGGGAGCGTGCCTGTTTGGAAGAGGGCGGTCGAGTATTGATTGAATTGATGTTGCTTCCTCCCTTACCTGCTTCCCAGATGTCTGACTGGACTGGACTGGACTGGTCTGGTCTATGTTGCGTTATGTTCGTACCTACCTACTTACACTGATCGATGCTTCGAATTTTGGCTCCCAATGAGTGAATGGCGCCGGGGGGTAGAAACGAGTGCTGCGACGGATGAGTTGCGTATTTTTGTGATATCTCTAATAGCTAGCCAGTTTTAATAATAATCGTGAGATGATAATAGTAATAGTAGTAATGATAGTTTGTCCCTCGGATTTGAATTTGAGACAATAGTACTTCCCTTTTTGCGAGGGACAATGAGATGACTACGCCGTACTCACATACATGGGATTACAGATGAGATGATGTGCTTGACACCTATGTTCATCTGTCTGTCTGATTCATAGATACCTATTTACTTGAGTGGGGAGTAAGGAAGTAGAAAGTAGGTATAGACTGCGGATATATAAACACGAAGCCGCATATCTATAGATAGTACCTCGTAAATGGCGTGCGCATGAATACCTAGATAAGTTGAGTTTTGATATTTTGTTGTTTTAGTCTTAGACATGATCTGGAGTGAGTGGCTCTGTGACATTCCAAGAGCTTTGAACAAAAGCTTTTAATTACCTTATTCAGATAATACCCTTTACTTTACTATAATACATTGATGCATAATTCTAGGATCAAGAGTACCTCTCCTATGTACATAATATTAAAGTGGATCTCTCTGATGGCTCATGGTCAAAGCTCCTGTAGCTGCTGCAGTACACTGTACACCTAAGTAGGTACATCTTAGGTACATGTACAGTGAACAACTCAGCTCAAGCTAGCCTCGTCGCGCCCTTTCCACCGAAAACAGTAGTACCGTAGAGGTACCTGGGCAGGTTTGTTGAAAGAAATCGCAGCCTTCGCGGTATCGTCTCAAACCCGACCACCCTCTTTCTATCCACCCTTATTTGCTAATTGATTTTCTTTCTGTTCTTTTTGTTATTCTTTCCCGTACGACCGCCATCTCGTTCTAATCCACACTTCGGGAATCTGCCGCCATACTCGGCTTTCGCGTCGCGGTGAAGCAGATCTCATTCACCGTCTATTTATTCTTGGGGAGAGGTCTGGACGAAGCGAACCGAAGCAAAAGCAAAGTAGAGTCGAGCGAATCGAGGGAGCGTTCCCAGCTCCGCCTAACAAAGGATCTATCTGTCAGATCGCATTTGGACATCCAAGCGACACCCTCTACGATACAATACGAACTGCAATGCACCCGTCGTCTATGTACCATCGCCATTGATCTTCATCTGTAAACACACAACGCAGCATCTCCGATTGATCATCCCGCCGCCCTCGACCCCCGTCGATCGTATCTTCGTAACCGCCGGCAGGCTGATTCAATAGTTGGCCTGTCGTGGACCCTCATGAGGCATTGGCTACCGTCCTTCACCTGACAAGATGGCGGCTGTGGGGGTTGATGTCGATTACCTCGCCACCCATCTGGGTGTGCCCGAGACGAACCTCTCCGTGGCCATCTCCGGCCCGACCGCTGACCTGGTGACTGCCATTCTCGCCGCCGTCGCAGCCAAGGCCCACGAATTCGACACCCTCTTCTCGCAGAAGCTTCAGCTGGAGGTCGAGCTCGAGACCTCAGTCCGCGGCGCCGAGGCACAGCGTGATGCGAGTAACGAGACGGCGAGAAAGGCGCTGAAGGACTTGGAGCAAATCCGCCAGAAACTGAACGAGCAAGGTACAATAACAAACCCCTGACCGTATACCTCTTTTATTTTTTAGTCTCACCCATTCTCACCCTCGGGACAGAGACAGCACGGCAAGCCCTGGAGAACGAACTGCAGGCACTCAAGTCCTCCAGCTCGACTTCGCAATCCGACATCGATACCCTGCGCTCGCGAATCGCATCCCTCGAGACCTCGAATCGCGAGTCCCTCGCCATCATCGACACCAAAAACGCCACCAACGAAGCCCTCTCGCAGGAGTTGCAGGCCCAGCACCAGAAGAATCTGAAGCTAAGCCAGGAGGTCACCGCACTTCAACAGGCCGTACAGAATGCCAACGCCCTAGCCAGCTCGGCCAAAATACGGGAGCAAGGCCTTCAGCGGCAGCTAGAGGCCGCCAAGCGCGATGTCGAGTGGACCGACCAAGAGCTCAAGAAGAAGACCGCCGAGGCCCTGAGCTACCGTAAAGAGAAGGGTGCGCGTATTGCAGAGCTGCAGCGACAAAACGACGATGCCGCCTCCACCGTCGACTCTCTTAAACGTGGCGAACAGCAACTTCGCCAACGTCTCCAAGACGCCCAGAAGAAGGCCGACGACGCTCTAGCCAAGGTCCAACAGTTGGAAGAAGCCGCCGCACGCCGAGAAGAGGATTTCCAGCAAAAGGTCGACAGGCTCCAGCGATTGCATGAACTGACCGAGCAGCAGAATGCCACCCAGAAGAACCGGTTGCACGCTATGGAGGAGCGGGAAGCTCACGTCAAGCGGGAGTGCGAAGAGAAGGTCCAGCAGATTAGCAAAGAGCTAGCAACCATCAACATGGATAAGGAAGAACTAGCTCAACTCAACGAGTCTCTCCAGGCTGAGGTGGGCCGATTGGAGGCCATGCTTGCCGGTGGCGCTGGAGGTTCGCCCGGACAACCGGGGTCGGCTCCCCAGACACCTCGGCCTTTGAACGGATCCATGTATCGCCCTAGCTCGCCGTTCGCGACCCCAGCGTCCATGCGCAAGTCCATCTCAGCTACTCAGGCCCTGGACGAGTATTACAAGGTAAAGGGCCAGCTCAATGTTGAGAAGCAGCGGAGCAATAACCTCGCCAAAGATCTCGAGGATGTCCTTGAGCAATTGCAAGCCAAAGCGCCCGAGCTTGAGGAGCTATACGCCGAGAACGAGCGCCTCCAGTCCGAGATCAAGAACATGTCACACCTCTCAGATGAGAGTTTCCACGAGAGAGACATCGCTAAGAAGGCGGCGAGAAAGGCAGAGAGTGCTGCTTCACAGGCCCAAGCCGAAATCGCCATCCTACGGAATCAGCTCCGTGATCTCGGTGCTCAAATCCAGATGCTTCTATTCAATATGCATTGTCGGGAGAAGGGTCTTGACGAGCTGTCAATCGAGGAGACGTTGCATCTTCAGAAGCTGGAAAGGGGCCAGGTCGAAGGAAATGCGGACAATATCAATAGTATGATCCTCCAGCGCCTGGTTGTCTTCAAAGACATCCAAGAGCTTCAGGAAAAGAACGAGAAGCTTCTCCAAGTCACACATGAACTTGGTCAGAGCATGGAGAGCGACGAAGCTATTGCTGTCAAGAATCAAGCCGCCGAGGATCACAGAGAGCGCATTCGACTTCAACAAGAGTTGGATGTGTTCAAGGATACACTGAGGGGCTTCCAGGTCAAAACAGAGAGTATCACCAAAGAGCGAGATATGTTCCGCCGCATAGTCGAGTCGCGGGTTTCGGGTGATGAACTGGCCTCGGCGCTAGGACATGTACCCCAGGATGTTCTCGCTAGCATCGAGCACAATTCCCCCGAAGGTGATGGCGTTTTCGACTATGCCACGCTTCTTGAAGAAATCCGAAAAGAGTTCGACGACTACCGCAAGGAACAGACGACTGATCGGAAGACGATGAAGGAGCAAATTGAGAAACTGTCAGCAGAACGAAACAGACTACAAAGCGAGGTGTCTAGGATAGCCAGCCAACTGTCGCTGGCATCGGAACGATTTGACATGCTCAAGTCTAACTATGCCGCCCTAGAGCACGAGAACAAGGAGTTGCAGAGGAGAAACCAGACTATGTCTGAGTCCGCCGCAAAGCAGGATATAAGGACGCAAAACGTGGCCGAAGAACTCGTCGAAGCAAGAGCCGTGGTGGAGAGCATGCGCACCGAGAACGCGAATCTCAGGGCTGAGAAGAACCTATGGCAGGATATTCAGGATCGGCTCAGTCGGGATAACGAGAATTTGGTCCAAGAGAAATCCCGGTTGAATAGCTTGCTTAGCTCACATCAAAACCTTCTGAACGAACGAGAACATGCTGAAGCCGAAACGAAGCGTCGTCTCCAAGCCAACATTGATACCTTGGAAGCCGAACTAACTAGCACGAAGCGGAAGCTTGCCGAGGAGGTCGAGGAGACGAAAAAGGCACAACTCCGAAAAGAGTTCGATGCCCAGCAGTCACAGAAACGCATCGACGAGCTCTCTGCCAATCTAAGTCAAGTCCGAGAGGAATTAGTAGCCGTGAAGACCAGCAAGGACCACCTGCAGAGTCGGGTTGATGAGCTGACGATACAGCTACGCAGCGCGGATGAACGAGCTGAACGACTTCAACCTCGACCGACCCCGCGACCCGGCTCAATGGTGCCTACGTTCGATGAGAATGCTGCTGAGCATGATAGCGATGAACGCATCCAAGAGCTTATCCACGAGGCAACGGACTTGAGACGAGATTTAGAGATAACCAAGTCTCAACTTGAGGATGCTCAAGCACAAGTTGAGAGATATAAGGAGCTCAGCCAGGCTTCCGAAGAGGAGCTGGAGAGGCTGAACTCTGCCCAAGACCAGTATACTCAAGAAATGGACAACACACTGGCTACTAAAGATGCGGCCATCAAAGAACTTGAGCAACGAGTGGCGGATCTATCTTCTGAGTTGAGCCGGTCAAACAACGAGCTGTCTACCCTACGTGATTCTCAAGCGGATATCACTCGCCGTTTCGAGGAGGAGAAGAGTATTCTTGACGACGAAGTAAAACGACTCAAAGCAGATGAAGAGCATTACAGATCATCTTCTCAGTTCCATCAACAGGATCTTCGGGCACAGGCTGATATCGCGACCGCCGCACAAGAAGCATACGAAAACGAGGTCATGAAGCATGGAGAGACTGCCAAGGCTCTGTCGAATGTCCGAAATGAGTACAACCAGTTGAAGACTTCAATAGCAAAATTCAAGGCTGAAGCGGAATCTGCCAAGGCCACCTTAATGCAGAGCGAAAGCTCCTGGGACGAACGTCGTCAGAAGTTTGAGCAGGAGATCTCGGAGATTCGTAGTCGTTGGGAGGATGCAAACGCACAAAACAAGATATTACACCAGCAACTTGAAAATGTAACCAACCAGATTACAGCACTGCAGAAGAGTCGCGCTGCAAACGATGAATCGCTCGAGACGATATCAGCGCAGCCAAGTAGCTCAGATGTTGACAAATACCGGGAGTTGAGCAACTATCTTCGACGCGAGAAAGAGATTCTCGAGGTCCAGTATGCCATCAACGTACAGGATACCCAGATGCTACAGCAGAAATTGGATCATGCTCAATCTCAACTCGATGAAGCGAGGCTGAAACTTGAGCAAGAGCGTCGCTCTCAAGGTGACAAAGATCGGAACACCATGGCCCACAAGGACCTCATGAGCAAGCTGGAAGAGCTGAACCTTTTCCGTGAAAGCAGTGCTGCCCTGCGTACCGAAGCTCGCCAGAGTCAGGCACAATTGGCGGAAAAGATTGCCAAGATTGCGGAGCTAGAGACCACAATACAACCACTCGAAGCTCAAATCGAGGAACTTCAGAGCCAGTATACCTTCAAAGAGGCTGAGATGAAACAACTCCAGGAAGACCGTGATCGCTGGCAAAAGCGCACCGAGGACATTCTCTCCAAACATGGCCGAACGGACCCAGCAGAAGTGGAAGAACTGAAGCAAAGAGTAGCCAGCCTCGAAGGTGAACGGAATGCATTGCAGGAAGCCGAGACACCCCTCAAAGAGAAGATTCAGGAACTCGAGCAATCGATCTCGACGAAAGAGGCTGATTGGGCAGTGACCCGGGAGAAACTCATAAATTCGGCGAAAGAAAGATCCCGAGTCCTGACCACGGCTAAAAACCAAGTGGTTACTGAGAAAGAGCAACTGCAGAGGAACTTTGACGAAGTTACTGGGGAGCTTGCTAGTACCAAAGAAGAGCTGGAAATTTTCAAGAGGGCTAAATCCGAGTTGGAGGCACAGGTTTCGGAATTCAAGAAGCAGGTCGACTCGTTGCAGGCCGATGCACACACTACTGCTCCTTCTGCGCAACCTTCGGAGTCGCCGGATTCCCAGGCCGCATTATCTGAGCTCCAGTCCCAGCTCACTGCTGTACGCTCTGAACTGGAGACTGTCTTGGCACAAAAAGCCGGCATCGAACAGGAGCTCCAGAGTACGCGCAACCAACTTGACTCTGCCGTCGCCGGACAAGAACGAACCGCGGCTGAGGCTCACACGCAAACCAATGGCGACACGGTAATGGAACACAGTGTCGAGCCTCACCAGAATGACTCCACTGAGAATACACAAGTCCAGCCATTGTCGGACGATGAGCGCAAAAAGCTTGAAGAGCGAATCGCTGCCGCGGAGACTCGGGCTGCCGAATGGGAAGCTAAGGCTAAGGAGCTTGAGCAGAATCAAGATACTATCGTCAAACACCGAAGCGATAAGATGAAGGAAGCACTCAATAAACGCCTCAGTGAATTCAAAGCCTCGATGGAGAGCGAACGGGCTCAACTACTACACGACAAGGAGAAATTAGAGGCTGACATGAACCTTCGCTTAGAGCAAGAAAGGAAGATATGGGAATCCGAACGACAAAGCGAATTGCAGGTTCCAAGCACACCTCAGCAACCAAAGCTCGAGGCCCCTGTAGCAACACCCACAGGTCCCGTCCCTGACCTCAACAATCTTGGTGACCAGGACATTCGTGAATTGGTATCCAAGAATGCTACTGTCAGGAGCATTGTGCAAAATAACATTAAAAGCAAGCTCGCAGCGGAGGCAAAGAAGCTGAAGGAGGAGCATGAGGCATCAATAAAGGTGGAATGGGATCAGAAGTTAGCCCAGGCAAAGGAGTCGGCTACTCAACTTGTCACCTCGAAGATGAACCTGAAGTTGAATATGACTGAGAATCGGGCTAGGATGGCGAATGCTAAGATTGAGGTAGTTGAAACTGCAGCCAAGGAGACGCCTCTACGACCTGTTGCAGAGGTTTGGGAGATTGCCAAAGTCGCGAAACCACCGCCAGTGCCGAAACAAGCAGTGCCCCCAGCTACACCAGCACCAGTTACGCCGGCAGGCCCAGCAGGATCCACGGTCACAGGTATGCACATTTCCCAAGTCCCTGCCCAGTACGAGCTAATCAGAGAAACAGCGCCGATAAGCCAGACTACACCGTCTAAACCGCCATCAGTTTCTCAAGCAAAGCCTATGCCACCTACAAGCATTCCACCAAAGCCCGTGGCGTCTAATTTCCCGCCACAACCCATCAATCCATTCGCCACTAGCCAACATAACCAGGCACCGCAAGCTACACCGCTAGTGAACCCATTTGTTCAAACTGGTCTACCAGCACCTCAGCAAGCATTGCCTTCGGGGATCCCACAGCTCACGCAGCCATCCGGGTCTCAGATTCCTAAAGCGTCTGGCCTTCCTATACCTGGCGGACCACGGAAACCAAGCGGCCCGCAAATCCCCCGTGGAGGTGCACGTGGCGGAGGCTCTCAGCGCGGACGTGGTGGCAACCATCAAGCACGCACAAGCCTGAATCCCTCGGCTGGTGATTTCCAGCCTGGGGCGAAACGACCGAGAGGCGACTCGGAAATTGGCAATGGTCCTAAGAGAGCACGGGGCGGTGGCGGTCCCGGCGCATAGAATGGCCGGTGACTGACTTGAGGGGGATATATCCGTACCCAAGCAAGCTCATGGTCTCTACTATAATTTCCTTGTACAATAGTCATACACGCACAGGCACACACACACACACCTGCACTTGGTTTGAGTATGGAAAAAACAACGTCTGTTTCTTTTTTCGGGGAAAGGAAATGGGGAGGAGAGAGAAAAACAAGACCTGCGAGAGCAGGGACTTTTATTAGCATGCGGCGTTTTGGCCCACAAATATGATATCTATCTATTTTACTTTCTCTTTTGTTTAGATACACTCGATCTTGTCTTTGTTTATTTTGCGTGTGAGTAGAATTTATCGCCGAGATAGGTAGGCGGATTTGTAGACTTGATATAAGTATCTCACAGGTAATTACAATCAGAAGATCATATATCCTGCGTGAGCTTTCAGGGCGGAATTGAGTGTTTTCGTCGTTGTGTCACTGCGTCGAACTACATACTGTCTGCACAGGTATTTTTCGATCTAATTACCTACACTTGGTTTTTCTCGTTCGATAACGACGCAGCCTGGAGCCTGCCTAACTAATGAATGGGTCTGCTGAACTTGAATAGGAAAACATGATGACTAGATTGAATGAGGAATCTCAATGGCGGAGAGGAAGACTAGCTGAGAGCTTTGTTGAATAGGCCGAGGATATCGTGATGACTGGGGGCTAATTTCTCAGCAAGTTGGCTCCTCTTATTAGTGGACATCGCTTGCACAAGAGGGTAATCCCCTCAGAAATGCAGACGGATAACCTGTATAGGAAAATGTGTTGGATGGCCACGTTTGAGGAAGGAGAAGACAAGACATGTTTAAACGGATCGTAGGGCTGGGTTCCGGGGCTAGCGATCTTGGTTGCCGAGAACGTTGCTAGCGGAGAACGCTGCATGCGATATCCTTACCTGCCCGACTGCGAGACGAGAGCGTTTTTACAGAGAATTTAAACGCCATTTTCCTCTCTGCAGGCGTGACAATGATGGAGTTAAGGAATGGCCGGGGAGTACGAGTATAGGCGCGACTGGGGGATCCCAGCTCGGTCGACGGAGAGTGGTCCGTCTTGCCTGATCGGGGCGAGAGGTCCATGTTTCATTCGCGGGAAATTCTCAGCGCCACCCGTACGGAACCCACCACGTCACGGAGCCTGGGAGCACTCAACCGCGTGGTCGGACAGTCCGCAATAGGACTCGAAGCCGAACGATGGGGAGCAGTTTTTGGAAAAGAATTGGTAGGTAGGTAAACCAAGCCCGGCTCTGCGTCCGTGGGACCAGACCAGACCAGACCAGGCTTGGCCCTGCACCTGGTAGTTATATATCAGAAACAGATATATATTATAAGTGAACCCCGTCGCGTCCCGTCAGGCGGGACAATCAGCGGACTCGCGAAACGTTGATCATCTCCAGAGCCTCAATCACCAATTCGTCAACGACAGGCCTTGGCGATGAAGGCGTTCACAGTGACCGAGCTGAGCCTGCTGCTCCTAGCAGCTGCGACCCCCATCCGGGCCGCCGCCTATTCGTGGCAGAACGTCAAGATCGGCGGTGGCGGCGGCTTCGTGTCGGGCTTCGTGTTCCATCCCAAGACCAAGGGCGTCGCCTACGGACGGACCGACATCGGCGGCCTCTACCGGCTCAACAGCGACGACTCCTGGACCGCCGTGACCGACAGCATCGCCGACAACGCGAACTGGAGCAAATGGGGCGTCGATGCCGTGGCCCTGGACCCCCAGGACGCCAACAAGGTGTACGCTGCCGTCGGCGCCTACACGAATAGCTGGTCTGTTTTTCACGCCCGAGTTTCGTTCGAGACTGATCTGTCATCTAACAAAGCAGAACAGGGACCCCAACAACGGCGCCATCATCCGCAGCAGCGACAAGGGGGCGACGTGGGCGACGACGAACCTGCCGTTCAAGGTCGGCGGGAACATGCCCGGGCGCGGAACGGGCGAGCGGCTCGCCGTGGACCCGGCGAACCCCAAGATCCTGTACTTCGGCGCCCGCAGCGGCAACGGACTGTGGAAGAGCACCGACGGCGGCGCGACGTTTGCCAAGGTCTCGGGCTTCACGGCCAAGGGCTCGTTCGCGCCGGACCCGAGCGACCCCAACGGCTACAACAACGACCCGCAGGGCCTGACCTTCGTCACCTTCGACTCGACGAGCGGCACCACCGGCGGCGCCACCTCGCGCATCTTCGTCGGTACCGCCGACAACGCCACGGCGAGCGTCTGGGTCACTGAGAACGCCGGATCTACGGTACGTCTATCTAACCGACATATATGGCTGGAATAAAAAAGGCTGACACGGACGACAACAGTGGAGCGCGGTGGCGGGCCAGCCGGGGACGTACTTCCCGCACAAGGGCGTGCTGCAGCCGGCCGAGAAGGCCCTGTACCTGACCTACAGCGATGGCACGGGGCCGTACGACGGCACACTGGGCGCCGTGTGGCGGTACGACATCGCCGCCAAGACGTGGAAGGACATCACGCCCGTCTCGGGCGGCGACCTCTATTTTGGGTTTGGCGGCATCGGCGTCGACATGCTGAAGCCCGGCACCATCGTCGTGGCGAGCCTCAACTCGTGGTGGCCCGACGCGCAGCTCTTCCGCTCCACGGACAGCGGCGCCACTTGGTCGAAGATCTGGGAGTGGGCTGCCTATCCCGACATGAACCTGTACTACAGCCAGTCGGTGAGTCTTTTTCCCCACGGGCATCTACATACTCTGCTCTCTCATCATGAATAAGGAAGAAATTCGTGTGATATTCTAGCTAACCTCGACAACGTGACGTGACGTACAGACGGCCAAGGCCCCCTGGATCAAGTCGGGCTTCCTGGACGTGGACACCAAGGACCTGGGCTGGATGATCGAGTCGCTGGTCATCGACCCCCTCGACAGCGACCACTGGCTGTACTCGACGGGTCTCACCGTCTTCGGCGGCCACGACCTGACCAAGTGGGATACGACGCACAACATCACGATCCAGTCGCTGGCGGACGGCATCGAGGAGTTCGCGATCCTGGACCTCGCCTCGGCGCCGGGAGGCAGCGAGCTCCTGGCCGCCGTGGGCGACGATAGCGGCTTCACGTTCGCGTCGTCGAGTGCCTTGCGGACGTCACCGCAGAACCTCTGGGGCACGCCAACCTTCACGTCGTCTACTGGCGTCGACTACGCGGGGACGTCGCCCAAGAACGTCGTACGCGTCGGCAACACGGCCGGCACGCAGCAGGTCGCCGTGTCGGGGGACGGCGGCGCCACCTGGAACGTCTACCCTGGCGCCGACACCAGCTCGGCCGGCGGCTCCGTGGCCTACTCGGCGAGCGCCGACACCATCGTCTGGTCCACGGCGTCGGGCGGCGGCGTGCTGCGCTCCCAGTACTCGGCCGCCTTCTCGCGCGTCCCTTCCTTACCCGCCGGCGCCGTCATCGCCTCCGACAAGCAGGACAACGCCGTCTTCTACGGCGGTTCGGCCGCCACCTTCTACGTGAGCAAGGACATCGGCGTGACGTTCGCGGCCGCCGCGGGCACGCTGAGCGGCGCCACGGCCATCCGCGACATCGCGGCGCACCCCAAGGTGGCCGGCGAGGTCTGGGTGTCGACGGACGCGGGGGTGTTCCGCTCCACGAACTACGGCGCCTCGTTCACGAAGGTCTCGGCGGGCCTCACGAACACGTACCAGATCGCGCTGGGCCTCGGATCAAAAGCCGGTAGCTGGAATGTCTACGCGTTCGGCACCGGGTCCGCGGGGCCTAGGCTGTACGGCAGCGGCGACGGCGGCGCGACGTGGACAGACATCCAGGGGTCCGCGCAGGGCTTCGGCGCCATCGACAGCTGCAGGCTCGCCGGCAGCGGGAACACGGCCGGCCAGGTCTTCGTGGGGACGAACGGGCGGGGCGTACTTTTTGCTTCTGGCAGTCTGCCTGGTGGTGGTGGCGGGGGTCCGTCTACTACTACTACTACTACTACTACGACGACTAAGACGACGACGACAATTACTACTTCGGTTAAGACGACTACTAAGCCGACGACGAGCACGAAAGTTACGACGACTACTACTACCAAGAAGCCGACGACGACGACGACTACTCCAGCCGCGACGCCTACGTTGAATGTGCCTGTGAGTTTATTGCCGCCTCCATCCTTCTTACCCATGAATTTCTAGCCTCAAGTTGAAGAGTAGTTAGCTAACATGGCATCTCTACAGCATTACGGTGTAAGTAAAAATAAGATTCAAGAATAGAAAGAACGGAGCTGGACCCCCCTTTTCTCTCCCCACCCCCTTTACCCCCCTTTCCCTCTTTTTTTCTTCCATCGTGTCCTCCTCACGGCTTTACTCCCCTACCAAACTATGCCCCCAAACCTAACGTCTTCAATTACCTATTCCACTCTAATCGGTCAATACTAATTACGCACGCTCCGTTTACTGACGTTTCTTCTCTGCCACCAGCAATGCGGAGGACTCAACTACGTGGGCCCGACCGTCTGCGAGCCCCCTTTCAAGTGTCAGGTGCAGAACGAATTCTACTCGCAGTGCGTGTAGATAGATAGGTACATGTAGAAACCGGACGAAATGGGGCCAAGGAGAGGAAGTGTGGCTTGTCATATATCTCAAATACCGATATGATCGGGTGTATATATAGTACCCCTTTTTAGAGAAAAGAGGGGGACAGAGGGGGGAAAGGAGAAAAATAAAAATCACACCTCTTTTCTTCGTTGACGCGTGAAACATTACTGTTACTCTCTTGCAATGTTGTACTTCTCTCCCGAGGACTTGCTTGCCTTGCTTCAACATTATTTATGGTGAGGGCTCAGTCGGTAGGTACTTGGGTAAGGAGGAGACGGCATGCTTTCGCGATGCGGAGATGATCACTTGATACATGTAATGCTACATATATTGCAGATATTGAGCTTCCCCGAGACTACGAACAATAGAATAGTCGAAAAGAGGAGATTTCAAGCACGATTGAATTGCGCTCGAACGTGAGATATGAATGGGCTGTAGTAAAGAACCACACAAGAACCTAACGTAGAGAGTAGAATACATGAAGGAAGCGAGAGAGAGAAAAGAAAAAACTCAGCTATAAACAAACATCACTTAAACCCCTTCCATGCTACGATCATCATACATCCCCATCCCCATTCCCTTTCCCATCCCCTTTCCCATCCATCCCTATTCCCACCCTGTTTATCTCAACGAGCCACAGCAGCATCAGCAGCGCCGGGCGTGACGGTGGGAGGTGTGAAGAAGGCGCCGAACGCGGAGCCGACCTCGTTGAGGCCCCATGCGGTAGGCGAGTCGTCGTGGACGGTGGTGCGGCGCAGGTCGCGCACGTGCTTGGCGTCGAAGGCGCCGGGGCCGGCGCGGTGCAGCACGGCGCGGTTGTCCCAGATGACGAGATCCCCAATATCGCGCCAGGGAACGGAAACCACGTACTTGTCCTGCGTCGCGTGCGCGTTGAGACGCTGCACGAGCGCCCAGCTGTCCGCTACCTCTGACTTGTCCGCGCCCGTCGCCTCCTCGATGTGGTGGAGGTGTGCTCCGACGTAGAGGTTCTTCCGCCCGCTTGGGGTGTGCCGTTGCAGGAGCTGGTGGCGGACCACTGTGGAGTTTTAGGTTAGCTGGTCGGTTATCTGGCGCATGAATTCTTTCCCTCTTGTTGTTCGGCTCCTTCGCAAGACAGTTTTAGAAGGTTAGGGGGCGGGGGGAGGGCACCGTATGGTAAGTATCGAACAGCTCCCTTACACCTATTCACCTCAATATAGGCTGTTTAGAGAACAAAAGGGGCTAAGGGGTTTGGAGGATAAGAGGCAAAAGATGAAAATGAGAATGGTAATGGTAATGGAAATGGGGTGTTGGTTTGCTGCTTATCATCATCCCCCAAATCCGTCCAAAGTAAGAAATGAAAGGGAGCAAAAAGCCAGACATATAACATAGGTTAGACAGCTACTCACTGGGCCAGCGCGTAGGGTCCAAGTCGGCAAAGAACTCAGGAGATCCGAGCTTCCGCGAATGCACCATCGAAAACGCACCCACGAGGCCACCGCTACCACCACCAACACTGCCTGCCCCCTCGTCTCCCTCCAGGAGCGCCAAGAGCTCGTCCGGGAGCTCCTCGGCCGCGGTCCGCGAGTCCGCGAAAAGCGTGTCGCCGCCCACCGCGTCGGGAGGGGGCAGCTGCGCCGCGCGCAGCAGCGAGAAGGACGCGCGCCGCGGGTTGAAGGACGAGTCGGAGTGGAAGAGGCCGTTGCCGCGGTTCGCGTGGGCGCGGGGGCTCGTAGGGTCCAGGAGCCTCAGCTTCAGTTCCGGGCTCTGCTCGCTGTTGTTGTTGGGGGACTCTGATGATGATGGTGGGAGGGGCTCGGCGGTCACGTTCCCCGCGTCGAAGAGCTCGTAGTGCTCGTATCGCTGCTTCCGCCCGTTGGCGAAGTAGCGCTTCGCGCTGTCGAGCTCCCCGAAGCGGCGCGAGAAGGACACGTGGGCGTCGTCTGAGAGGCCCGTGTTGCGGAAGACGCAGACGCCGTACTAAGGGTTTGGAGATCTTGTTAACAGTTGCGAATCTGATGTTTTGGGGCTATTATGATGAGTTATTCTGATCGTTGAGGAAAAGAACAGGGTTGCAATCCATTATGTGCTTCATATCGGCAGATAAAAGATGTGAAAAGGGGGACGTGTTTGGGTTAGGTACGCCTCCCTCTCACCTTCGCCATCGCAGCCAGAATCTCGGAAAACTGCTCGTCAGACAAGTTCTCGAAGTCGACGCCTGAGATCTCGGCCGCGAACGTGGGATGCAGCTGTTTGACCTTGATGGTCTCGAACGGTTGTTCTTCTTCGTCCTTTAGGAGACCAGGCATTTTTGCTTCTTTTTCGTGTTTCTCTCTTTCTTTTTTTCCCCTATGGCTCTTCAAGTGTCTTGCTGCCTCGCCCTCTCTCTGTGTGTATTTTGTTCTTTTCCCCTGATATCTATTTTCTGACCGAGCGTGTTGCAGTCAAGTAAATCGTAGCCCGTAGGTCGATGGGTGAAGGCCGGTCCACGTTCGCCGAGCAGTTCTTTAAGGCCAAACAAGAAAGGTATGAATGTCAACTTGGAACACAGAATCTCACCCAAGGTATATGTCTCTTATGGGGATATTCATTTCACCATCCCCTCTCTTGCCATTTATATACCGGATCCTCCACGCCGCTATGATCGTCGTCGAATCATGCATATGCCGTGTGCGGGGTAAGCGGTAGCCAGGCCATGCTATATCCTGCAGAGAGCAACAGCGAGTACCACGTATCACTCGTGGACCGCAACCGTTTTGGAGACATCTTCATCGTCGGGGGGTTGCTGTGTAAGTCTATATCCGGTAAGCGTCCCCGGAGCGGACGTGCCGGGGACCCCGGCACCGGATATACGCCGGACCGTCAATCGCTTAACCCAGCAGCGGAATCCGGGGTTAAATAGGTAGGTTTGAAACTTCGGTTCTTGGATCTTCTATAAGGATGACTACGGCAAGGGATTTTGTGATTTCAATTGATTCATCTTGAAAATCAGCAGTTGACCTGGGAGCACCGTCAAGACTGAGGTCGGAAGTTTAACTAACGCCGTAATTATCGAAAGCTTATCTAATATAACAATACGTGGAATAGGCATCCTCAGTTATCCATTATCATAACTCGTCGCGTCGTACAAGAATATTTGCAGTTGTCGAATCAGGACTCTTCGTCTCAACAGGTTGACTAACACTCGTCAAACCCGTTTCTCCTCCTTTCCCTTCCCCTCCCCCATCCCCATCCCCATCCCCATCTCCCCTCGTGCCCGTCGAGCTCGCACTTGCCCCCGCACTCGCAGCCGTGAGAATCGCCAAGACCTGCGGACAGGCCCCGTACGCCTCGACGGTGCGAACCAGCGCCGCCGCAGCGGGGCACTTTGTCGTGACGCGCGCCACGCGCCCCGAGTGCCGGGAGTACCAGTCGTACCAGACCGGCAGGAAGGAGGTGAAGGTGTCCCCCGCGTCGCCGGTGACCGAGAAGTCGCACACGGCGTCCAGCTCCCGCGTCGTCTGCGACAGCGCCTGCGACACGGCGTCCCCCGCCACCAGCGCCGGCGGGATCCTCGGCAGCGTCGTGATCAGCGGGAGGGCCGCCGGGATGCAGGCGCGCAGGTCGAACGTGCTCGCTAGCTGGTAGAGCGTCGACAGCAGATTCGGCGCCCTCTCGCGGGCCTTGGCGGTCTGCTGCTTTGCTGTCGTTGTTCCTGTTCCTGTTGTTGGGGTTGCGACGTCTGGCGCCGTGTCGGGTTTGGGCTCCGCGTTGGCGTTGGCGTGAGCGAGATGCGACGAGCCGAGGATTACTAGTAATGTCGCCGTGATGGTGGCGGGGGAGAGGCGCATTGCGACGAAGAGGTGACTATCACTAGCGATTCCGGGGGCTGGTCGGAAGAGCTACTAAATTATTGAATGTATATGTGTGTAAGTAAGTGTATTAAACCAGGTAAACCAAAACCTCTAGTTCGCGATAAAAAGTGCTTTGCGAACACAGGTAACAAATCATGTTATCCCCCATTCTAACTCACCCATCTCTACTTAATTACTTTACCAAGTTAATTGATCTAGCCTTATCGAGGTTTGTCAAGATCTATACTAATCCTAAATACGTATGATCTCCAGTACTATTCCCCATCAGGAGAGGTGTGATGTGCAACGGGGAATGTTACGCCCCAATTATTCGTAGATGAAGAAATACTGCAATAGGTAAAGTCTCATCTACGAATAGTATTTCTTCATCTACAAGTAATTGGGGCGGGAATGTTAGGGAATCATCTTGGTGTTGTATTTAGTATGTAGAGGAAATATTTAGTATGTAGAGGGAATATTTAGTATGTAGAGGGAAGAGTTGGACCTAGGGTCCCTGGCACTGTAGCTACTCCATATATACATGTGTAGGCCGTACCTGCCTACAGGGAACTTCCCCACGCTTAGGCTAATCAGAGAGTATCTTTGCTCAATTAGGCTAGGTCCACTGGTTTTTATCTACTAGTGTGGATGGATATAAAAGCTACCTTTGGAAGTATTTGCGCTAGACAAGGCTCCCAGGAGGCGCTTTATCGATGTAGCCAGGGGGGTTTTTCCGGCCAAGTACTGGTGGGCGATATACATTTTACGTGGTGGATCAATGATTTAGCGTGCCAAGTATCTCTTTGAATTACCACTCGGCACCAGTACTTGCCAAGTGTACTATGAACCAATCAATTCAACGGATGAAAAGATACTTCGTTCCCCCCCGGTATCTCACCTATTTACACCCTTGTATAATGTTGCGGTTATAGTAATAAGTATTTCTGTAAAACAGTGAATAACTAACGTTTATATGTGTAGATCTTGTAACTAATACTTGTAGGGGTGATGTGGGCCAAACAGGGGGTAGAAATAAGTACTGGTGCCGAGTGGTAATCCAAAGAGATACCACAAGCAATACTCCAACCGACCTGACGCGCCATCCCCTCGCCTAATGTCTAATCAACACACCGACCAGTCTGACAACATTTTGGAACCGGGCGGCCCAAATCCGTTTGATTGGTAGAAATGGCCCAGATCCAGAGTTGAAATTTCCCAGACCCAGTCCCAGACCCGTTTGATTGGTCGAAATCGGATGGTGTGCCGTAGCACTGCCTCCCGTTGAACAGTAACTGAAGACAAGGGTCCTATGGTATACCTAGGTACAGAAAGACTGCGGCTGACGCCTTGATCAGGTACTTGACATGGAATCTAGAGTCCCGTAGATTTCCCCTCCTCTGAAGCAGAACGAGTATATTGCGAAGATAGGACGTTGTGATTAGGCTGCGGCGATAGATGTGACTCGGCTTTTGGACCCCGACTTATAGACGACTGCGTAGAACGAGCACTTCCGGACGCCATGCTCGAGTTATCATTGACTTCGTCATCTAGCGAGGGAGGCATTCAGTACAGGCGCTGTAACTGACAGGGTGTATCTATTACTCATTTACCTCGAACGCGATGACCCCGGGAGTATGTGCGGAAAGATACGTAAATGTTAAAGATGAATTGGACAGCGGAGAGGATTAACTGCAGTAGAGCGAGTAACGCCTCAACTGTAAGTCGAGACATGTTGATGAATTAAGCTTGGTTGGCGGAAGCGTGGTCTGTTTTGCCAATCGATGATCTATCGTCTCGGGATATGGTGGCCTGGGGAGGAGAGAAAGCGGGCGATAATTTTATGTCAGGGTTTTTATATATCAATACATACTAGGTAGCCATGATAGCGATTGTAGGCAATGCATCGCAATACATCGCATTTTCTCGCAAAGTATTGCCATTCTTTTTTCATGTGCAGTTCGATGGATGTGGGAGCGAGCAAGTAGCCAGCCACCCTGGAAGCCCGGATGAAAACTGGCGTGGGCCGGATCACGACTTCTAGGTAATTTTGCGATTGCAACGGCTGCGAAGGCTAGGTACATCGTTGCGAAAATTCCGACACTGCTTCCCTTCTATACAATTGCGACAATTGCAACGACCGTGATCCTCCATACAATTGCGACAATTGTAACAACTGTGATCTTCCATACAATTGCGACAATTGTAACTGGAACTGTAGCAGGGACGCCTGCAAAGTCGTGACCCAGCTGCGTTGCATCCGCAAATCCTCGATCTTGTAGGGCTGGAGCCAATAGCGCAATTGTCGCAATTGTTGCATTTGTCGCAGATTATTGCCGATATTGCAATGGTGATAGTTGTTCGCCTAATGCCAAGAGATTTGATGAGAGTGGATGTCCTGGAGGACGGTATGGTGTAGTTCTATTGGGCCTATGAGTCCCTGATCCACCTATTGCAACCGGTCGCATGGTCGCAATTAAGTCAGCTTGTGGCTGTACACTCTGACGTGTCGCAATTTGTCATAAACCCATGCCACTGCGGCACCGACAATCCTTATACAATGATAAGTCGGGCGCTTGAGGTTCATTAATTACAACTGAGTCGCTTTTTCTCGCCAAATTATTCGCTCAACATGTCTTTCCACCACCCCATCGTTGGGCCAGCGTGCGCCCATGTTGATGGTGTCTCTGCTTCTGCCACTCTACACAATGTCCCATCTACGAGAATGAACATTCCGTCAGCAGATATCCACAACAACCGACGCGATAATGCAACAAAACAACGTAAACGGGGTCCATACTCACGCTTAAAATGTGATGACTGTAGAAAGGATAAGAAGAAGGTAGGCACGTTATATTCCATCACTCGTTGTAGTCGTAACTCACGTCATATAGTGTATCATACCAGATGATCGTCGACTACGCCAAGCATGTGATCGCTGTGAACAGCGAAATATTACATGCTCTCTTGCACAAACTTCGAGTGGACAGCAGAGTGGCAGGCCGGAAATTGCCCGGCATCCTTCTCCTGCCGTTAACTCAACACCCGTTGTTGAAAATTCATTATTTCACGACTGGTAAGCTTTTTCTCTAGCCTTTCTCTTGCGCATGGCTGACGAGTGAAGCATACTACTGATAAGCTTGATCCGTATATTCCATACCATCAGATTGGTTGCCATGGATATCGACTCAAATATACGCAATGGCCCATCCGCTCCATACATTGATACCATGTCGCTGCATCACAAGATAATCACCACAATTTTCGGCGATATATCCACTCTCCGAAATCTGCTGGAGCATAAATTATTAACGCTGCGCAAATTAGACGACGTAGATGAACGTGGAACACTTCTTACAGCTCTCGGCTCTAGGTTACGAGCGTTGTCATACATCCCCACCTGTCGAGGCATTGGCATTGACCTCTTGTTATCAGAGCAGTCAGTTGAAGACTTGAACCTAAGGAGTGATTGCTACCACGCCACTGATGTTGAACGTTGTGTCGAGCTTCTATACGAGCCAGAATGGTACCTCTACCGCAACAACAAATATAAGAATACAGTGGATTCATACTCGAGTCGATACATCAGTTCCTTGAGATCGCTATGGGAAAAACTACATACCATAGGTCTATTGCATGGCGGCGATTTCTCGATAGCCTCGCCGTTTGTACATGACCTCTGGCTTAGAGGCGAGGATGCTCACTATTCACTCGATTTTCTGAAATGTCTGTGCCGGGTGGATGCTGAGTCCGTTGGCTGTCCACCTGCATTGATGAACGATTGTTTAGGCCGAACTGTGCTCCATTTCATGATCGAAAATCAGCTGAAACTTTCTTCTTCAGAAGTTCTGCATGAGCTAGATACTCGCCAAGCATATTACCGACACCTAGTGGATGTAACAGATGTCTTCGGACGCACACCACTCCATGTTGCTTGCACGACTCCATCCGAAAGGTTCTTTCAGAAGCGCTTCATTGAGATATTACTGAAGAACGGCGCAAATATCAAAATTCGCGATAGCTACGGGCTTCTAGCAATTGAATACGCCATGCTCAAAGAAAGAGAAGATATCCTGGAGCTCTTTCACAAAATCAGAGGCATCAATATCCAGGAAGCGCTCACCACGATAAAGAAGTTGGGGGATAATAAGAGGCAAGTCAGAATTGATATAGATGCTGGTCGCTCACAGCTCTGGAAGAGAGTGTCTTAGACAATTAAGAAGCAAAGCTGAGCAGGGGTTTTGGAACACAACTACGCTTCGGCAGTTTTCCCTCAAGAGGCAACATATATACTCGTATTTTTTAGCAAATATATATTTTCAAGGGTATTAAGCATAAACCTTTTGAGACTTAATCGCTTAAAATTGGCTGTTCAATATTGCACATGTTAGAAAATAAAAAAAACAAGTGCTTGCATTCACCCTGTACAGTGGTTTCTATGTACTTTTTCTACAATACTAATACTAATCTATATTGAATATAGTTTATATATGTAACCACTTATTATATTAACATTAAGTATGCACTTAGAAATCTGCAATTAACTATGCAATAAATCAAGAAAATGTTCTGGTAGTCCGTAAGAGCTTCGCTGGCTCGTACCTCAAACTCCTAAGCCTTTTTACTTACAGTCACTTATGTGATTAAGTAAATACATATGCTATTGTCATATGCTATATTGCTAGGTAGTATATGCTTACTCTATACTGCAAGTAATTCCTCAGGACCTCACTCTCACCTGGCAATTTCATACAGAATCTCATCATTTATCACAGAACAGAACTGCAACACTATAATTACGGGTACGCGACCAGAAGTAGAACGGTGTCAAGTCGGACGCTTACGTGCTTGCAGCTGCTTACTTCTATTATACCGTGACATCATCAGTATAATCATCGTATCACCACCATGAATCAGTCATAAAATACTCACCAATAATCAAGAATCATAAGCCAATGCTGCGGCTAACCTAATAATAAAATCCAACTCACTCACTCACTAGCCCCTTTAAATTCTTTACAAACAACCCCTCACACGGCACTCACAACTCCATCAACTTTAAATCAATTCACATTCTATTCCCAGTCGTCTCAGCTCACACGAAACTTAAAGGAGGAGAAAAATAGGATCATGAATTGCTGTGGTATCTTGGTTCTAATAGGAGATGCTACTCAAAGAACCTCGGTGTCCCTATGAGGTGACCCCAACCTTGACCCTAGCATAGACAACGAACGATACACACCGCAAAAGTCAATTCTCTCGCAACACATATGATGAGCACACTCGTTGCTCTTCGTCACCCTTTCTGCTAGCTGATCCTCAAAAGCCCAACCTTTCGCGCCCTTGACTTTGCCCAGGAAAGATGGCACGCCTTGGTATCTACAACAATTCATTCTGGGTATATGTCCTTTACCTGAAATCTTGCTGAAAGGTTAGTTGTCATAAAAGTCTACTGACGGTCAGTGTACTTTGGAGACAATATGAAAAGGGCGAGACGCCGCGGCCCTCCCTTCATCTTTGGTTACCGGAATCGTGAGCCACGAATGGATTGCTCTCTAGACCGTCGAGGAGGTAACCTCCCAAACCATCTCGGCCAGCTGCAATCTCGGCTTCCTGGTCCCAGTCTGCCCTCTGGTCGAGCCATTTGCCGCCGAGGTAGAGTCGGATACAGGGGTGCTGTGGCTTCTTCTGCTTCGATTCAAAAGGTACCAACTTGGCATTGTTCTGATCAATTGCGCTCACCGTACAGCCGCAGTACAGGCCCGGTATGCCGCCCTGTCGAATGACGTCTTGAGATATTACCTCCCAACGGCGATGTCTCTCGGAAAGACTTGCATTGGCAGGCAGGGAACGCACATGAGGTTGTTGCTGCGATTCCGCATCAATGCTAAGTCTGAACTGGTGAGGGGGGCATTGCTCGCACAGGCCATGCGCGTACCCGACGTCGCGAAAGTACCAGATACGGCTCTTAGGGAGAAACAAGCTGACACTGAGAGTATGGATCGGAGCGTCGCCAAAGCGTTCGTAATAGAACCCGCCTGTTCTGTCGAGGTGTTCAAAGTACGCTCTATGCTCCTCGCTGCGGAAGAAAGCAAGAGATCCAACTTCGAAGTTGGAGTAGAACTGGCAATTGTTGTACTCGAAGCGGTCCAAGCTTTCCTCATTGTTATTGTTTTCTTTGGGCGGCTGGGACTCATGCATAGCATTGTCTCCCTGGAGGGGGTCTTGGAGCAGCCAATCATAGTCGGCGTTCTCATGGATCATATGCTTGTTATTCTTAATGAAGGTCTTAGTCCTGTCCCACAACGATGGGAAAGACCGGGCATCATCGAGAATGGCCATGTTGAATCCATACGCCATGTTGTTGTCACGCATGAAGCGGAAAACATCATAATTGATGTTGCAACTGAAATCGACCTGTAAAAACGCTGTTAGTTTGAGGGGCTAGCTTGGGGTCCAAGAAGATACGTACGCCAGGCTCAACTCGCCAGAAGAATTCATAAGAGGCGAGGCGCTCCTCCAAAGCAAACAAGCCGGCATTCCATCGACACATGTGGTGGTAGCTTTGAAGCCATGCCTTGCCAACGCCAATGCTGCCCATGAACTGGCGGCCGACGTCAAAACGAGTGGTATCAATCCAAGAGGGGACACTCCAGTGTTTTTCCGGGATGATCTCGAAGAAACAGGGCGAGTTGGTCGCGTTTCGAACCGCAGCCATGAATTCATCACTGAAGTCTTCGTCGTTGAAAAACACCCAATCATATTGATGGGTCAAGCGACTGTTGAATCGAGCTTCGAGCTGAATCATGCTATAGACCATCTCCTCTACCTCAGAGTTGCGGACTAGGGCAATGAAGGCGGCCTTGGGACGAGTCTCCAAAAGCGACTGCTGGTGCTGCTCCGAGAGATCGTCCATGTCAATGATGGTGTTATGGCGGAGCCACTGTAGAGGGTCGGGGCTGGCTGACTCTCGGGGTCCGGAGAGCTGTGCAATGGGAGGGAGATACATATCGATCGCTGCGGCATGCTGAGCGACGCGCTTGGCATGGTCTTTACGAATCATCCAGGCACTACCAAAGAGAACGAAGACCAGGCATAGGAAGACAAGAAACTTGCGAACCGAGAAGGGCCTATTGACAAGCCAGGTACCATTAATATAAGTAAGCAAGACGGGAAGAGAGGGTGGGAGAGGGTGGCGAGCATGGGAGCAGGAATCAGGGGAGGATAAAGGATACTCACCGAACGCGACGTGCCAGCGAACCCCAGCTACGAGCATACTGCTTGTCGTAGGAGTCGTCGAGCAACGAGGTAGCGGCGCTTGCCAAGTTAGCCACTTCATCATCGGCGGCAGTGAAGCTCATGGGAGTGGCACCAAGACCCTCGTTGCTTGAAGTAGACCACGAGGGAACATGACCATGGCTTCCGGCCGACCGGTGAGCCACACGAGAACCAGATGCAGCTGCAGCACTTGCGGTACCCACCGCATGGCGATGGTAAGCGGCAGGCATGGTGATCAAGACAAGACAAGGTACTGTTTTTGGGTGTGTCAGTGCTTAGGCAGGAAGGAGGGGTCGAGAGGACCTGGGGGGAAGAGGAAAGGGGAAAGAGAGAAGCAGTTTTTGGACAACCTACACGTGTGTTGTCAAGAAACAGGCGCTGGGTTTCTGAATCTGAAGGGCAGGAGAGGTTCAGGATTTGAGGTGTGAAGCGTGAGGTATGAGGTGTGAGGTTTGCGTCTTTGTGGGTTGGTGTGTGGTGCAAAAAACCTGGTCTGTGATGCAATCACGGAGCTTTACCGGGACAACTGAGACCAGTGTTTGTGCACTTGTGCGGAGGCTAAAAGGAGGGGGCCCTTGGACCTCTCGTGAAGAGGAAGTCAAGAAGCCCAGGGGAGACAAGGCAATGATGTGGCTAAAGAGATGCTTGGTAGGTGAGGAGGAAATGCACAGATGGATTCTCGTAACAGTTTACAATTTGGTGTAAACAAGTGAGTGAAAGGCCAACAAGGGCAGGGAATCAAAAATCAAGAGAGACAGACCAGCCTGTGGCCAGTGTGGTGCACTCTTTGGGCTGTGTGTATGTATTGTTTTGTGCTGTGGCCGAGTTGAGGTTGTGTTGATGATGCAGAAGAGGAGGTAAAGAAGGTAGTGAAGGTAGTGAAGGTAGTGATGAATAGAATAGGTGCTAGGAGGTGGTAAGTAAGGCTAGATACCTTAGGTACTAACCTCTCAGAGAAGAGAAAGGTGGGCAAGTGAAGGTTGACCGGGAGAGTAAGTTGACATCAGGACTTGGGTACTTGGTTAGGTACTCTTGACGGGACAACACTTGGGTGTAGACTGGTGTAGAGACATGACGTACCTAACAGGCCCTACGTTTGAGAACTGATCTGATACCAAGCACTGCTGGAAGTCCCTAGAGCCTGGCAGTTGGTGGGAGGTTGAGAAGAAGTTGGTGGAAGTTGGGACCGTCGAGGTTCTTGATAGAAGGGGAGGTCGTTTGTTAGCCGCAAACACTCGCTGATAAGCAGGCAACCAGCAAATCAGAACAGGAAAGAACGTCATGACTTCCTTACCTACCGTACCTACCAGAAGTACCTACCTCATACCAACATGTAACTCCTGCCTTACGGCATGTAGGTATGTAGGCAGGTACTACCTCGCACTTGCCTACTACCTTTACCTCCTCAAGGCCCTTACTGAATGAGAGAACCTATGGGGCCAATCACCTTGTGTCTATCCGTTGTTAAACCCCCTTTTAGTCGCTTCCTCCTAACAGATCTTCATTACCTACAACTCCATTATCCAAGTACCTAACTTATCACAAAGCAAGTAGGAGGTAGATAGGTGGGTATTCAAATGAGACAACTAAGAAGTATGCCTCTTGCCAATACAGAGATGTCAAACCAGAAATTGGCTCTGCAGCCGTGTATCACATGACATGATCAAACGACCAATTTCAGGGCCGGGATCCCATCTCTATCTGCAGTCATTATAGGTACCTCATAATTAAGTAGGTAGGTAACAGTTGATCCACCCCCCCCTTATCTCTCCATGAGAGTGGTATGGAGTGGTTAGATACCTAGATATGGAATGGTATAGGATGGTACTAGATGAGATGATGGTATGGGGTTGTATAACGTCAACCCGCTATCTGCGACCTGCTGTGCCGGTGCTGGCTGGTGCGTGGGCGAGAGTGTCCGTCGAGCAATCACCCCGTTCAATCAGCATCCGTCACTCCCACTCGTACAACCCAAAGAGCCAATACGGAGCGATCCCTCGGCCTATAATAATACACGTTGGCGTCAGTTTCACGTCGGACAGAGCTGCCCCGCCATCCATGCCTACGCTATCGTCATAAGTCAGCGATGGGTGGCTGTATTTTTTTTTTTACAACAAGATCCCCGAACCCAGCCGAACGCCGGAGGCTACCGTGTCGGCGCCCAATCCAAGTTCCCGGTCCTGGTCACGTCTCTTCGACAACCATGGCATCATCCGCCGTCGTCAGAGTCGCATCGTCTTCGAGGGTGAGATCTAGTACTCGAGCGTATTGCACCGTGAGTCGCTGTAGCTCCCGGAATTTACCTGTGTGTGACCTTGTCAGTATCCACCATAGAGAGCTTGTTTGGGGGGCACCCCCGTGACAAACATACCCAGAATCATCACCACGCCCTTTAGCAATTCCTTTCTGTCCCACCCACAGATGTCGCTTTCCCTGCTGTTCCAACCCTGGCCCTTGTCGTCGCCTGAGCCCGTCTTATCTTGTAACACGCCACCGAGCAGGTTGTTCAGCAGCTCCTCCACCTTGCCGCGGTGGCCCTCTGCGCCGATACGCTTGGCATACATCAGTAGATAGAGCCGGAACTCCTCCTTGGACCCTAGCTGGAGCGCCCCGGCGATGCGATTCTCGAGGTGGGCAATGCTCACGCTGGATTCGAATGTCTCAAAGCCGTCCTTAGACAATAGCGTCTTGATCAGTCGCTGCAGCGTGTATGCTCGCCCCTTCAGTAGAAACTCATTCGTAGTGTGCCTCTCCAAGAAGGGGATGATACCGGCCGAGACTATATTCTCATCGCCCTTGCCATCTTTGGGCGTTGTAGAACCCACGGCCGTGGTCTGCAGGGACCCGACAGACGAGTCGTTGCTGTTCCAGTACTGGCTCCCCACGGCCCACCAGGACTCCGACAGCCGTTGCCAGGTGTGCATCGTGGGGGAGTAGTGGTAGCCGTCGCCATTCGTCAGCGTCACGATGATATGGCCGTTTGAATTCAGATGGGCCGAGGTAACCCCAGGCGCCGGCATCGCCCCATGGGGGTGGAGCGAGCTAATGGCGAGCTCGAGGATGGGCCCGAGGGACACGGGGGGGTGGGGTGACGAAAGCGTATGGATGTTCCAGACATAGCACATGCCGGCTGCCGTGATGCATAGTAACCACCAGCCGCGGCATTCGAGAATGACGGGCTGGGACTCAAGCACCATGGCATTGATGAGACGACGGCCCGCTGGTGTCCAGGTGTATAGACTGCCGTCTTCGCAAGCGGCAGCCCAAAACTTCTTACTGCCTGTTACTAAGAGCACGGCTCTGGGAAGATAATCCTCCCAGAGTATGGCACCACGTTTAGTCGCTGTAATATGCGACGGATCCCGTAGAGACGTAGGGTTTCGGGCCTCTAGGATAATGTTCTCTGGAACCTTGGACGCCTCCTCTGGCGTGGTATCTTCAAGAAGGACCCCGCGCTCGAGGGGACGAAGAATGTGAGACCTCACTCTGGGCACCGCAAGTCTGACTTGCGAGATAGCAATGGAAGGATTGAGCACCGCCGGTCGAAGGTATTCTGGCGTCGGAACCACTCCGTGGCTAGGAGGCTCGAGGGTTGCATTCTCCAGTCCGTCCGCACCGTTACGCTGGATAAGCCGAGGCCCCGTAGCCGGCCTCTTGTTCGGATGTTCTTCATCATCTTCGCCCTCGATCGCCACCGCTTTTCGCTTGTTGCCCAGCAGCATCGCTGCCAAACCACCTTCCGGGAGTCCGTCGTAGGGTTTTGACAGATCCAATATGGTTTGTGGGGCATCATTCTGCGCCGCCTTCGACGTGTTGGACCCGACCAGCTGTGTTTGGGGAAGAGAAGATTGGCCGGTACCAGATGATGATATCAACATCGGCGCAACTCTCTTCTTTCCATCCTTAGTAATCGTGACTCGTGATTTCAATACATTTATGCGTTGCGCTACTTTGTCGGCAGCTTCTTCGGCAGCTCCCGCCTGGTCCTTCTCCTTTTCCTTCTCTGCATCGATCTCCGCCTGTCCGTTTGTGGACGGCGGCGCAGTGGGCGTAGCCGTGCCTGTCTTGACGCCGTTTGTAGTTGACGCAGCGTCCTTAGGGAGCGGGTGAAAGTCACCCATCAACGCGCCCATCCTAGACTCGGCGCCTTTCCGCTCTCCTTCTTTGCTATGATTCTCCAACTGCAGGCCATCAACATCCTCGGCGATGCCCATGGCTTTTCGGGAGGCACCGTATTTAGACAGCGCCTTGTCGGTCTCCTCGAGATTTGCAACCCACCCAAGTTCGCCCGTCTCAAACTTGACAGTCACAATGCTCCCATCGAGGCTGGCGGCAAATAACGTTTGGCCATCAGGCGTCCAGGTTAGGTCGGATATGGATTTGGAAGCCAGGTCTTGTAGGATGACGACCGGCCGCGAGGTATTCGTGTTCCAGATACTCAATGTCTTATCTTGCCCAGCGGATGCGATTACCGTCACAAGCGCACTACCCCCTGCCTGACCATTCGTAGCGCCGTTTTCCACAGGTTTTTTTGTATGGAACAATCGCGGAGAGAACATGCATACCTCGGTAGGGCCCTCATGCCCGACAAGATTGATCTCGCTATCCCACCTGGAACGCTCTATTATGGCGACGGAACTGACGGGGCCATTGACAGCGTTGGCGGCAGCGATATGGTTTCCATCCGGCGACCAGGAGCACCGCCTGAAGTAGGTAGTGAGCGGAGACGATTTGAAGGGCGCACTGATGGTCGTCTCTAACTGAAAGTTGTTTACCATGTCGTGCTGAGTGGCATTGGGTGCGGGAGAAGTAAATCGGAATATTTTTATGGATCGGTCATCGCTGGCGGTGGCGAAGAATTTGTTGGCGGGATCGAACGTGATGCCCTTGACATGACTCTGGTGCAAGGAGATAATCTTGAGCTTCTCAAAGGTGTGGCCAGACCAGACGACGACCTTGGAGTCGAGGCCGACGGACACCAAGATGGAGCCATCGTAAGACCATGCCAGGTCCTGGACATCGTTGTCATGGCCTATCAGACGCTTCGAGGTCTTCCAGTTCTCGACGGGGGGTGGGCCGCTGGTGCCGAAGGGCGCGATGGCGGGCGGACCGCTCTCGAGCTGGTAAATACATATGATCTTGTCGTCGGCTCCGGATGCGAGGTATCGGCCGTTAGGAGAGAAGCGGACCGAGTGGATGGTGCCCAGGTGGTGGCTCATGTGACATAGCTGACGTGGGCGGGTGAACGAAGGGTCGTCGGCGTGGAAGATGGCTTCGGTAGACCAGACTCGAACGTGGCCGTCTTTAATGATTGCTTCGGGTCAGCAGAAGAGCAAGGAATGCATGTAGTAGCGGACTCGGAGGACTCGGGAACTCGGGGAGCGGGAACATACCACCACCAGCCGTCGCGAGACGCTTCCCATCCGGCGATACATGGCAGCTGTACACCTCAAAGTCCTTCTGCTCGCCTACTGTGGTATTAGCCATCGATGTCTATTCAACATTGGGCGACGAGACAACGGTACCCTTGTGGCTCAGCCATGATGGCTTGATGATGTGCATGGTAATGGTAGCTTGCAGTCTACGCTTGTAATTCGCATATCGTCATGAGGTTATGAGAATGGTGTTACCGGAAGGTATGCGGGCGGATCGTCAAAGGATTCGGATTGGCGACGGCGATGGCGAGCAAAAAATGGCGATGTGCGATGTGCGATGCGTGATGAGTGAAGAAGAAGAAGAAGTAGGCTCCAATCTTAGCTTCGATTGATTGAAGTCATTGGCGCAAAGTCCGAAGTGCCCTTCAGTCGCGCGACGCGGCCCGAAGCTGGAAAAGCGGGTCTCTCCTGTAGGCATTTATTTTAGCAAATATTAAGTTTGAGCGACCCACCCGTCATGGACCCTCTCCTTCTCTGCATGGAACCTTACAAGGCTGGTGGGTATTACAATAAGCATTTACTTGGAGTACTTTAGACAGATGTAAACAATGCGAAAAAAAAATAAAAAATAAACAATGGATGTTATAATAAGCTCTTTAAACCTTGTCGTGTCCTAGGTATAAGGGACTTTGTATAAGGTAAAGATACCCCTCACGATAGATCCCCTAGACTTGACTGCTATCTCTTATATAACATCAACGCACACTTTGCTCCCTGTACCTAACAAACGTATCAAGTAATATTTCGAGCTTATACGTCTATGTCTACCGTCCCCTAATGATCACATTCGCATTACCTATCTTCTTACGTTCTAACAAAGATGATATATTATGTAGATGGGGAGACCATCTTCGATATTGAATGTGACGGCACATCACAACGACGACTGGTCTTGCGCTAGCCGCCGTACGAACGACTTACCAATGTAAACCTAGAGAATATTGTAGTAATGCTTCGAAGCAATCGACAATTTGAAAATCCCGTGCTCTTTTGCGGGCACACGAGACATGGCTCAAACGTATGGCTTGTGTTGGTCGCGGTACCAGATCCCTTGGAGCAGTATCTGTTTTCGGTCTCCGTAGATCCGCGAGAGTAGGCTCTCTTCAAACAGAAGGGAAGACGAAATCTAAGTGTATGCCCTGTCCAGCACCACGGGTCAACGTTCGTAGGATCCAATACTAACGCTGCGGAAATCTCGGAGGCTAAACCTGATTAAGCAATACCGCCCCGTCTCCCACGAGTGAAGACCCGGATGCCTGACCCCGTTGCGCTTCCCCGCGTCAGAAGCCGTCATTCTAATGTAGCTCGGCGATGAGATGGAGATAGTATCCTTCCCGCCGCCGCGAGTGTTACCAGGCCTCCGTACTCTGTCTAGCAACGCATCACGACGCCGCCAAGACATTTCGCCCGTCTACCGCTCCTCGCACCCTGGTCAGCCAGTTCTGCCTCAGAAATACACCGCAACCGCGATGTCTCACGCCCGAAATAAGGCATTGAAATGATTGGTTGTGGTTGCAGGCGCCTCTTCTGTGAGATCGAGTCCATAAGCCCAGCTTTGCAACACTCAGCTCGTCCCAACCTTATTCATTCTCTTCTCTTTCCATTCTAATTCGGCGCCGACGAGACTCGGTAGCTGGCCCTTAGGTACCGGCGTGATCATTTGCGCATCAGTCTGAGCGAGCTCGCCTGCCTGGTGGATTTAGCAGCGAACTTGGGACGATGCCGAGGATATTTCGATCATTCCGGGAAAAGGCCAGGACGTCGCCCACTCCGCCGCAGGAACCGAACCGCGACCCGACTCTCCCCATTCTACAGACGAACTCTGGCCCGTCCCATGGCCCTTTCACCTCCTTCACGGAAAGGTTTGGCACGACTACCCCGACGCGACAGTTGGCATCTGCTTCGTCCATGGCCTGACGGGAGACCGAGACAGCACCTGGACCGCAGATGGACAGTCCAAGCCGTGGCCGAAGAAGCTCCTCCTGCCGAATCTCGACAAAGCTCGCATAATCACTTACGACTACGACGCATACGTAGTGCGAGTATCGGTCGCGTTGCAAAAACGGCTCGCCGACCATGCTACGAACCTCTTCGCGACACTCTCGCTTGCATTAAGGGTATCATATTTATGGGCATGCCTCACAAGGGATTGGGCGGCTGTGATACTTACCAATGGGTACGACTAAATAGAACTCTTGATTCCTCGTGCCTTGTTTCTTAGCGAAAGAGTCGAGTGGGTAGAATTTAGAATCCCTATGCTCAAGTTTTAAACGAAAGAATCCGTCGCAACGCAGGGTGGATGTTAAGGTTGTAGAGATGATGGAGTCTGGTAGATATTTCACGGATCACGTCTTGCTATCCGGAGATCACCCTTAACCCATTCCGGAAGTCCCTCTATGACGCTTGAGTGGATCCAGTATCGCTGGTTCTCTGTACGTACAAGTATGTAGACTGTGATTGGTACATCTGCAACATGCACGGGCCTCTAGCGAAATGAGATGCGCAACAGGTACCCACTACCTCGGTACGAAGTACGAAAGTACATGATGGAGGCAGCTGAGAGACAAATCTTCAACCTCGTCCCAGTCCGAAAAGTTTCAACTCCCATCCCACCAACCGTCGTTCAGGATACACACGTATCCACCACAGCCTTCTAACTCTCGCCAGCCGCGGCCGGGCAGATTATACAATCATTCTCTCATGACTTGAGCTGCCCAGAAACCCCATACCGGACGCCGGTCCCCGTCCAGCATCGACCCCTCTCTTCCACTCCAGCTATCCAATAACTACCACCTAATAACTGTCACTCCGTCGCTCGCCATGGGTGTTTGCGCTTCTTGTCTGGGGCGTCGGCGAAGCGACTCCATCGACGAGGTACGATCGATGATGCGTTAATCTGCCTCGACCGGACCACCCGCCATGTGCTAGCCACTGATCGCTGATCGCATTGTACTCTGCAGGATGACGTTTCTCGACTACTCTTCGACGACCCGAATGGCCTTCACTACGGCAGCTTCTCCGACCACAACCTGAGCTCTCAAGGCGACCCTCTCGAGTCCCAACGTGAAGTCGAAGCTCTACAGAGGGTCGTCGCGCGAACCGCCAAGTATGCGACCCGCATCCCCGCGAAGCCGCATAGCTCGCTCCAGTCCAGTGCTAATGAGCTCCGTAGTAACCTTGTCGATGTTTTCGAAATCACCCCCGAAGCGTCGCAGAGAATACAGCCCGCGATATTCCCCGGACAAGAGGCACGGCTAGCACGGTACCAACACATACTATCCAAGCTCTCCTCGGGCGACGCAAGAACAACAGCGCATGGAAACCAGGGGGCTGCCGCGTGGTTTTTGGGCGAGACCGACAGCGCAGACCAGCCCGAGCAAACCATCATGATCAAAGAAGGCTCGTCCGGCCCCTTGGTCGGCACCTTCGCCGACGCCGTTGCCGCCATCTAACGAGGCTACGATTGACGAATTACCGAATAATCAAGCACCGTCAAGAGTCGAGAGCAGTTCTTGGTGGGCTCAGGGTCATTGAACGAACCCATCTCAAGGAAATTCCATGTTACTATATGCTAATAGCTTCCCGGCGGTGGTTTGTTCTTCTTGTCACAAAAATATCGGCCGACGGCACGCGAAGCGGGAAAAAATGATACCAGATAGACATGTCGGCCAAGAACGACGCTGCTATCCAACCCCCCACACGACTGTTTTCATAACTCTCACCAACTACTTACCTATTACATTGAGACCCGTCATAGCAGGCGTTCGAATTATCATCGTCGGGTCTGGCTTGAGGTGGTCGTCGTTTATCGGATCGAAATGTACATACATACCCACTGAACTTCCATTTTCTTTACTGTACTGTTTTCGCATCGGGCAGGAATTTTGGGGCAAGGCCCGTTGCATCAGTTGGTTCGCACTGCGCAAGTCTTCATAAGTACTTACTTAATCAACTATAGCGGCTGCTGCCGAGGCTAGGAACAGCAAATGCCAAGCCGCGAACGAAGAATCCGCTGGGTCAGCCGTGATGCTCATACATATTTGCTCATACACACACATATATATAAAGTATACACCACCCACCTCAGACATAGCCTATTCCCCCTGCTTCGTCCTTGTTTATATAGTAAGTACCTTTCCGGCTATCTACGGCCGCATGAGTCTCGGTAAGTAAGTGGATCTAAGATCCTAAGTGGCGCGCCTGATTCTCCACAAGCGTTATGCGTTCTCAATTAAGTACCTACCAGGTACCTTGATCCGGGCCCAACCGAGTGGAGACAACGCGGGCGGAATGGACCGCCCCATGCCATGCCGCTGTAGCTAAAATCCTCAGGCCGGTGTTTTCGACCGGCTTTGCTTTTTCTATCTATCTCTGCGTCACGAGTCGCTACTAACTTTAGGTGCAGTGCTTGAAGTAGGTAGGTAGTTCAACTGCATTCGGCCCCCCCGTTTCCCCACTCTGTCAACAAATCGCTGCAAGATAGATAGATAAGGTCTCTTTAGGTAAGAGGACGGGGGTGGTTCTGTAAATGCCGTGTTGTATGGTGTTGTGAGGTAGTGCGGTGTAGTGTACAAAGTACCATGTTTGCCCTATCTAGCCCATGTAAGGTACTCGTCTCTCGTCTCGCGTCTCTTTCTTCTGTCATCCATTTTTCCAGCTTGGTCTACATAATTGGCCCGGGCCATGTAAATGAGCAATCAACCAATCAATCATCTCGTGAGTGACCTGTCAGTTCCGGTCTCCAATCTTCTAGGTAGGTCGCGTCTCTAACATGTGCTTGGGCAGGACGTAGGCAGGCAACGCTCTTCTGTTGTCGTCATTCAAGGTTGTCATCGACCTCGGTGAAGCCTTGGTAATGCGACGCGTTTGCGTATCATATCCTTGTCCTTGTCCTTGTCCTTTGCCCTTGTCCCCCTTTTGGCCCCCCCCTAAACACCGTATCAAAACACCCGTCATCGTGAACATTAACATCATTCTTATCGTCGTCATCGTCATCATCATCAAACGTCATCAACAAGAATGAGAAGAAGAGGAAGAAGAAGAAGACGTGAAGCAAGGGAACAAAAAGGAAGGAAGGACTGAAGTGAGAAAAAAAGAAATAATCAACCCGATCCAGTAGAAGATACAGATGGATAATATTCCCTAGCATGGAAATATTTTCCAAAAAAAAAAAAAAAAAAAAAAAAGAAGAAGAAAAAGGCGCCAGGGAAAAAAACCCATTCTTGATGATGTCCAGACCCCCCGCGCGCGCGGCTGCCACCCTCTTTAGAACTCGCTCATGACGATAATCAGAGCCTGATTTTTACCGACATAGGAAAACATCCGCTCTCTGCGGGAAGGATAATCGGCCGAAGGCCGTCCGTGAGGTGAAGTACACACGTCTCTCCGTCTCTTTCTCTCTGTTGTGTGTGCCTGTGTGTGTATCTGTGTGCATGGGTATCTGTGTGTGTGAATCTCTCTCACCCTCTAGCCCCTTTAATCCTGCGCAGCCGGCAAGGTCTTCACCGAAGCCCAGCTAGCCTAGCCAAGCCTACGAATGCAGCTGCCGGGCCAGCCATGCCTATACCGTCTTGTACGCGCGCATCTGGTGCTCCTCGCTCATCGAGTTGATGGCCTGCGTGACCTCGACGATCTCCCTCCTGGCCTTCTCGATGGTGGCGCTCCGGTTCGCCTCCCGCGACCACCGGTCGACGTCGCTCATCAGCTTGTTGTACTTGCGCTGCTTCTTCTCGATGTCCTTGCACAACTTGCAGATGTCCGGGTCCGCGATCGTGTTGTAGATGAACTTGAGCCCGCACGTCTCCCCCGTCCGCCACTCCTTGTTGCACTGCTTGCGGAAGTGGCCCCACCTCCAATACCCGCAGGCCCAGCGCGTCTGGTCGAAAAAGCACATTGCTGTCTCTTTTCGCTTTGGCTGACCTTGCTCTGCTCTGTCTGTCACGAGTGCTTGACTCTCTGCCCCGGTAGAGGCGGAGGCGGAGGCGGGGGCGAGCGCGATTACGCTGGCCCTCGGTGGATGCGTCGAGGAGAGGGTTCGAAAGCGGCCAGTATTGGGAGGGTCTGGCTTTCTGACTAGCTAGCTCTTCGAAACGTGATTAAGACTGCCGGCGAAGAAGGCGATGATCCTCGATGAGAACGATTGATAATAGATGGAGGCGGCTCTGGACATGACGTTAGCAAGTTGCTGCTGGTCGAGGCAGTGAGCTGAGATCCTGTACTCCGAGGTGTTGATATAAGCAACGGGGGGTTTTCGATGACGTCGGGATGTGTATCGCTGTGATGATCGTAGGGGGGTGGATAGACAGGGTGATGATTGCGTATAGTTCGGTTATCTTGACATGAAACAGTTTCGTCCGGGCTCCCCTCGCGGCCGAGGGATGCTTAGAGATACACACTACTTATAAGTCCGACCCTCAGTCGAGGGAGGGAACTCTTGTGTCTCCCTGCCATATTGGGAACCCAATATACCCAGACCAGCACAGACAGTCCACCAAAACACTCGTGTATGACAACTCACGCTTCTGTACTTGATCGAGGTTACATGGCCACATAGCATAGTCCTCGTTTTAGAAATTGCTCATTTGAGCGCTGTATCAAGTGCCACGTTGGCTACGAAATTTCCAATCTGTGCTCGGATTCCCCACCTACGGGCTACGGCCGGTCCCCCCTTCGCAGGCCCGTCGACGTTGAGCGATCTCCTCCACCTAATAAGGCGCGGTCTAGCTCAAAGATGGCCAGGAGCCAGCGCCGTTCCTCTCTCCTTCCGGCGGCTCCCCATTGGTCCGACGCCGTCTCGCCTGCTGGGCTGGGGCGAGGGGTGGGGGCTCTGTTGAGACTTGCAGTCCTCTCTCCTCCCTTGCCCCCTTTGTCCTGGGATTCGATCATTTTCCCGTCATGCAGCCAATATGGGTAGTGTATATCCACTGGGACGACCCGATATGCAGGCCAACATCCGGCCCACCACGGCTAGGTACCAACCTTTGCCCTTTCGGGCCCTCTACTCATCGAGACAAGCATGGGCTCCCGTTCCAGTGATCGCCTGAGCATGTTCGACCCCTGTCGGAAACAACCCCCCTCCTTCCCTCAGCAAGGGCAAGACCCGAAAACTTGCCTAGATAGATGGCTAGGTTGGCCAACGGGACATGGTATGGGTATTCTTACGGGTGTTTTCCGGATGAACGTCCCCTAATAGATATCTACGTAGTCCCGTACCCACACGACATATGGCCGTGGATATTAAAGTATATCTCGAGCTCGGGGCCCAATGGGGTGTCGGGGTAGATTGGCCGTCCCTTTTATTTTTTTTCGACGCTCAAGCACGCAAGGGGTCTTCAGCCTACGTAAGTCTGTGCTCAACGCCATGACGACGAGACATAACTTACCGCCAGTCTGTGTAAACTGGCATTGTAGCACCACATACGCTTCGCTGGTCCTCCCTGCGCCCAGTCATCATCGGATATGGTGTGTCGTCGTCTGGTACCGGAGTTGCGAATTCGCTGGGCTTGCGTGGGTATCGGTACCTGGATAACACTGATTCACTCATCCAGCCCGCTGCCCAGGGGAGGAGGAGCCAATAGCATGTTAACGGAGGATGGACAAATCAGGTGTTCATGGCCAGTTCGATGCTAGTTGTAAGAAGGGCCACGAGTTGCCTTAGTAACCGTGCAAAGGGGAGGCGCCAGGTCACAAATGCCAGCAAGTCTCTGTGCTGTTTTGTTTTTCTTTCTTTCCTCACCTTGCATCATGACAGAGAAGTGCCCGCGAGAAAGGCTCGATATCTAAGGGGCAAGAAATCGGATCATCGCACGGTCCCGGATCAACAAAGCCACGTTGTCGGGGACCATATTATTACTACTGCATCCACACGACTAGGACAAAGGGCCGCAGCTAACAATAGAAACATGACTTACACGGACTCGGATACTTGGTCTCGGTACAGACGGCAGCGCCGCACCGGAGAGCTCTGACTGGTCCTGCATGATGACGGCACCATACTGGTTATGATACGGACTGTTGGGAAATGGTGAGAGAACTAGTTGAGCCGCGAACTTGTGCCTAGATTCGGCGGGGTGAGTTTTTGACCATGATTACACCGCGGGTCCCAGCAACGAGGAGCCGAGAAAAGGTCACCACCGGGCCTTCTCTGGACGTAGACAGAGGAGAATCTTGTACCACGGCCTTTCTCAAACCCGATATTATACAGTTTAGGGCGGGCCATGAATGTTTTACCAAGCATGGTTGGGTCTGCGGCGCAAACGCGACGTGGCAGTATCTCGATGGCCAGGTTTGGCCCACCGCCACGAGTTTGACCCCCTAGCTCAGGCAATCTTGGGTCGGACAACCTTTTGATAAAGCTGGATGCTCGGTCGCTTTTTTTGGTGGGTTCGAGTTTTCATTCTCTCCACCTGATGGCCGAAATTTCGACTAGCGCTATACGGCCGTATTGTGAGTGCGATAGGTTAAAACGGTGGGTAGTAATTCCTGGACGAAGGATGAACCGACCAAAGAGATCGCGAGGCAGCGTATAAGATTGGCGGATAAATAGAAGATGTTTTTTTCGTGGTTCTCTCAGGGATGTCTGTGAGATGTGCCAATGCATGGTGTTACGGTTCCCTGGGCCTATTTGAAATTATGACAAGTCAATCTCTCTGGCTAGAAGAGCAAAAAAACATCCGATTTTTTTTTGCTTTCTCGGCAAATAATTATGACAGAAGGTGCTGCACTCCAATCTTTCGGCCGGCACTCTTACAGGGACAATTTGTGGCCTGACAAGACCTGCATTTTCTACAAGCAAGGAGGAGTGCATGTAAGGAGGCGAATTTCTGCACGGTCGTTGCAGTCCAGAACCCGCAGTGCATGGGTCGAGGGCGAAATTTCGTTTAATCGCAGAAACTCATTCTATTGGGGCTTGGAGGATAGAACAGCGGATGCTCTCTCCTTAAAAGAAGAGAGCGTTCAAAATCTGTAACCCATCGTAAGTCTCTTTTTTAGAATATGTTTGTGCATGGCATCGTAACGCACTCATAAAAATAGGTAGGCTCAGCGATGAACAGGCCATTCTTGAGGCCGAGGAATGACAGGTTGTCAAGCGAAGTCACTTCTGGCAAAAATTGGCATTGACATACCTTCCCGGTTCGGTCACACCTCTCCTCGTCTTTACCGGTCGGGGTTCCCGAGTGTTTTGATGAACTTTTATCTGGATAAGACACTCCATACTTTGGCCCTTGTCTCGAAAATCGTAAATGAATGATGTTGTTTAAGGATCCATCGTCACTCGTATGCCTACTAACTTGATTCCACTATACGTACGTACTTATCGATTGAGGCCGGTACTTACCCAAAAATTCGATGCCCTGCTTAAATCATTACTGGTCATGTGTTGTCAATAATATGCGTAGTGTACGCACCTCAGCTGTGGGCACTCAATACTGTGCCTTCAATATAACCCAACCATGCCACCTACCCATTGTGTTCAGAAGAGCATGAGTGACTATTCCCACTGGGTATCTCGGTAAAGTAACGGGCCAATGGACGTGGGTATGCGCCCAAATCGCTAATCGCTTGAGAATCCTTGTCAATATCCGATGGTCTCATGAGCGAAGAGTCGAGTCCAAGGATTCGAGATGTATAAGTACCTCTGACCGCAACGGCTGCCATTCTACCAGGACGTTTGGTGGCGGCTATTGTATAGCATGGATTTTATCGCGGATCTTGCCTCTGATCCGTTCCGAGGCTATCCCCTGAGATGCAGCCATGTCACCCTTACTCTAGTAGCGTCACAGCCGATGAGAAGTGGTAGCCAAGCAGCGGAGCCTTAGAGATCCTGGTGCAGGAGATAACACTACAGATTTCGTAGCTAGATTCTTAGGGCTCTCCAGCCTGCCGTGTAACTCTTGGTGGTCTACGCCGAACGAGTCAAATGCACAACCGATTCGTTGAAACAATGACGACATCAGCAGCCACATTGAGCCCTGTACGCCCTCTCTTCTTACCGTCTTTCTAACCGGAAACAGAGGGAGAGAAGAAGAACGCGATCGAGACCCGTGATTGGATAGGTATACACCAAGTATCTACTCCTACTCGGTTGCCGCGAGTCAAACGAGTGATGTGTTGGCAGGGAGGCTTGTGCGTCTGCTTTCGACGTGTGACGTTTGTCCATGTGGAATTCGTCTCAGCGGTAATGATGCTTTCGCCTCTTGTGGTATGCAAGTATTCAAGCTTAGAGAGGGAATTGGGACACTGAGTGATCTATCTGATGACCTGGCCTGTCCAGATTCCAGCTGCTGTACTGCATCATCGCAGCTTGGCGAACCACAACCGTGTCCGGATGACAAGATCGTTGAAGGACGTTTCTCATCGTCTCACTCCGACCTTGCGCAGCCATGTTTCCGGGCTACATAGAGCGACACGTGAAGGCCGGCAGCCTCGTCACGAGTTAGACGCCTTGCGCGTATAGAGTACTGCAGTTAGTGACATAACTCCGCCGTTGCACAACTTGGCGCATTGGCGCCCGAGGGCGCAATTGACCGCTGGGGAATACTAGGGTAGAGCCAGGCCGGGTCGTGCGATTCATTGGGCACTGATCGTGGGTCGGGGAAACAACAGAGCGTGCTCGCACTCGGCGGCCGGGGTCGCGGCCTGGGCGACCGGGGGTCCCGGCCCAAAAATGCGGCCACCGGTCAACGTATGAGGGGCCAAGCTCCGCGGCTCGTGGCAAACTGTTCTCGCCGGTTGGCGAACACTACATGCGATCCTGTTTTGGCTCCCGCCTTTGCACGTGTGCGCGCCCCCACCATCTCGATCGATGGCTGGGAGGTGGTATTCGGCAGTATGGTCTTATCCGTCGTCACCGCCGCCCTCCCGAGCTGTCTGGAAGGGCGCTGGCACAGGCGACAGACAGGCTCTGAGATGGTGCCTGACTACATTGGCACATGCAGCACATATGGACACGTACGATAGTCAACTGCACGGCATCGGGGAGCTGGGTGGCTCTGTTGATATACGGCAAACTCACCTTGGTACCTAGATCAGTGACCATGTGTTGCCGTTGCAGTCAGGAACAGGTTCGTTCGCCTGCCTACCTCTTACTAAGACGGAGCGTAGGGGTTTTTCTTTTGGCCTTTTGGATCCCTGCTGGCAATGCCATAAGCGACGATGCAGATGGATGCGAACGGTAGTGACTGAGCACTTAGGACGGCCGAAATTGCGATCTTAGGTTGTATCGACAGAATAAATCATGCTTGTCCTACACGTCCGAAAAGGGTTGCCGAGATGAGACTTGGTCAGACTCGAGGAATTTTAGTATAATTGGAATAGAAGTGGGGACCTGGACAGAAGCAATTTTAATCGCATAAGAAGAACGTATGCAGTTTACATAAATCTAATTATCCATGGTTATCGAGCTACCTAGGTGCCCATGTACACGGTTACATGGAGATATTTCATTACATAATAAATCTAGGTACACGGGCATTGTCGTACATTGTGAAACTCCACGCTGGTAAGGCATGTATCAGATCGGCCCCACATTGGGTGCCTACAGTGTACACTAAAGGAACATCAATTGAGAAATGCCTTGGAACGGACGAAGTAGATGGAGTTCTCAAGTAGATGTAGGTTGCATTGCATTCATCTTTTGTAGCAGATGAAGGAGTATGTAGTACAGTAAGTCGGTGGATTCCAGTGTAGGGGGCCGCATGATAGATACACTCCAATTTAACTCGAACGTTTTCGGGCATTGTATCACACACAAGAGTATCTCCTTACACATAAGTACCTACTACATCCATGTAGGCATTAAAGCACACACGTGAAGACATCTTGAGTCTGTAGCTACCTCTCATAGACATGCATACTAAGTCTATAAGCCAACAATCATATAAAACCAGGACTACCTTACTGGTATACGTATCTAGTCAAGGCTGGTCCTTGTCAAGAAAGCTCTGACGCAGCTACTGGTCTCACAACTGTTTCTTTTTCAATGTGCAACTGATCATGAGCCCAGGCACGCTGTTCTGACGTCTAGTATTCAAAGTATCAACGCCAGGCCATTTTGATCTGGTGTCTTGGGCCACCTTGCAGAATGGGCACACGTGCATCTGATCTGTTGTGCCTCGGACTTTTGTGTGTCATCAATCATCCGATTTTTACCTTGATCGAGACATATGTATTATCCCATAACAGAAGCATATAGATAAGCATACCTAAACTACTCAACTATTGATCTAGGGTTGTCATGGTATTTATGTGGCCATGGACATATGCACATACTTGTATGATGTTGCCGCGGAGTGTAAATATACCGTTAATCTAGACTTAGTAGGAATTAACGGCGTCGTTTTTCTGTCACGCATGGATATCTGATGTAGGTACATCATTAGGTATGGTAAGGTACCTACTAAGTACTTAATCTTAGGTACTTAGTCTACTTAGTCCTGAGCACGTACGAAGTGGTATGAAGCAAGAGATTGCCGAGCCCGAGATTGAATATGCCATCTTATAATACCATCAGAACTGCAAATCTACACCTCTTATCCTTGAACTTACAATAATAACATCCAACTAACCAGGTCTACCATGTCCTCGTGTAATCTCTTTATATTTATTTAACACCTCCAGTAGTAGGTACATTACGGGCATACTTACACATGATATCCATACTTTGTAGGTATATCCACCCGGCTAACCTACATACATCTTCACCTCAGTACCGTGACCTCTGCATCCTGCATATGTCACATTCCCGACCTCGATCGGGTCTTGCAGCCATTGTCTAGTGGGATTTAGGTATAGAGTACCTACGCCGACCAAGTCCTGACTTACATATACTCTCCATCAACAAGTACCTATACATGCTTTTTTACAGCAGGTACGTGTATATACATACCACATACCGGTACACATACATCATGTACCTTCACCTCGACGGGACCCTGCGAGTCCCCCGCTCCAACTCTCTCTCATGTCATTCATCCCGCATTCTCCATCGCGATATAGCTACCTCTTAAGCTAGCCTTACCTATCTCTATAACACGTCTCATTCCGCCAACTCATCCTCCATTTCTCCACGCGACCCTTAAATTGCTATATCTGGGAACGTCACATCACCGTGTCCTGGATTAGTGCAGAGCACCATCCCGAACCCCTTCCTTGGCATGGTAGTATTTGGCACGCCTCATCCAACTCGCATCTTTTTATTGCATTCCCACTTCCTCCCCCCCCTCGAGGTGGCATTTGTCATTCTGCGGATATTGATTGATCTTGTACAGCGCGCGCGTTGCCTCAAACGGTACCTGCTTTTGGTGTCGCGAATAGGTATTGCGCCTCTATTTGCGCGAGGTGAATCCGTCTGTCTGTCTGACTTGCCACGCACCCTTGCTGGGGAGGCCGCGCTGTTGGTCACTCGAGCAATTCGGACTCTTGATGCTTGCCCACCGCGTCTTTTCTTCGTTCCGTCCGCGGGTCCTGTTCGTCGTCACCTTAGCTCCCACATGCACGCCATATCTCGGCTCTACCAAGTCTGGGCCCTGAACGTCGAAGGAAACGTCGTACACAGTACGGTACTGATACGCCGGACACTGGCTCCGATGATAGGCAGCAACCTTTCGACTCACGACTGAGTTGTCATCACATCGCCTCATTCACCTCATCCGCCTGCAGCAGCTTTCGCGCTACGGGTCCCTTTTCTCGGCCAAAGCGCGGTGCCGACGCTCCGGCCGTTGTACCTGTTCGTCAAGGTAACCCAATGATCTTACCCCCATGGCAGCATCGCTTGGTCAGCCTGCTTCCCCAGCTCCCGCCGCGCACGATGGCCACATCTCGCTTGAGAGCGATCGCCGTGAGTTGGCCTCGGAAACCATCGTCACATCGGTTGATACCCAATCAGCCGTGGCGGGCGTGGTAGCTCTCGCTTCCGAAACGTTCGTGCTACAGATCCCAGAATCTCCACACGCTCTCTTCCAACCGACAGTCGCGGATATGCTGAACCCGAGAGCCGCTTCAGCCGAGGTGAATCATCGACTTACTTCACCCTCACCTGACGGCTCCGTGCCAACACCGCAACCGAGTGGGGAGACCACACTACAGGCCGTCGCCGCTGGCACCTCGCTGGCACTGTTGCGCCGGGGTTGGGATGGATTAAGCTTAGACCTCCTGCCTAATGAGATCTTGATGCAGATACTTGGCTTCCTGGACGTGAGCGATCTTCTTACTACATCAAGGGTGAGTCACTGGACCTGCCTTTACATGCGCCGTTTGGGCGAGTCCTGCAGGTTTCGGGAATAAGGCGAAGAGCCTCAATTTACTGAGGCCCGCTGGCCCCCTCTTACCCAGGACTGAGCTCTCACTCTTCGCTTAAGTTTCTGTACTTCGTGTGTGACCTGGCATTGGCACACATGACTTCAAGGCAAAGTTCATGCATCACATGCAGCTCACGCGGCGCATTATGATTCACTTCATGACATGAACGGGAGTTTCACTCACATTATTGGGTGTCTCCGCCTTCACTCAACACTCATCATGAGATCGCTCATAGGATACGAGGTTCGTAACTGACGGTGACCATGACCATCTAGATCAACCACCACTTCCGCACCCTCTCACTAGCTCCGATCCTGCACATATACCGGCTGCAGCATGTCCGCATCATCCTGCCACCACTGCTGGCCTCGCCGTCGCGGCCCACGCTGGCGGAGCTGATCGCCAAGCACATTTTCCTGACGCACACGACGCAGATCTCGCGCCGCCTCGCGCGGAATCTCGTCGCCATCCGCCTGTCCCGCCGCCTGCCGCAGCGGCCCTCGGCCGAGATCCTCGTGCAGCGCGGCGTGCTGCCGCCCGAGTGCGTCCCCGGCTGCGGCTGCGCGCCCGTCGCGCCCGCGCTCGTGGCGAAGAGGCGCGCGGTGGAGAAGGAGAAGCTCAAGGACGGCCTGCGACGCTGGGTTGGCGGCGTCTGGCGCGGCGAGGTCAAGGAGCGGAGCGAGGGCGTCAGGAGGTGGGAGGAGCGCGCCGGCGTCGGGAGGGTGTGGCGGCTGCGTCGCTTCTGGGAACGCGTTGGGCAGGAGAATGTGTAAGTAATGAAGGGAGCCGCGGGGAGAACCCGGGCGGTTTATGTGTATATGAAGTCGGTCCGGTCTGTCTCTTGTCTCTTGTCGCTTGAGATTCGGACTGTAGGTCTTGGTGTTTGAATATGTGTTTCTGAATAGGGGTCTATGAGGCGTTAAGAGGGATGATATTACTTAGTATTTGCTGGAAATTTATACTGGAAATAATTGTAGGTCAGTCATGCAGTCAGTCAGGCAGTCATTAGAGTCACGCGCTGGTCGCTATGGGCTGCGATGGCGGGCATTTTCAAGTCTGGTGTGCTTGTGTACTTCCTAGGTAGGTAGGTAATTGCTATAGAAAGTGTTGAATAAAGCCATCGTAGTATGCTTAAATCAATTGCAGACAATCGCCCGATACACATAGTAGATTTTGTATTCAATCACTCTTTACATGTATACCGTCTTCTACGGGATCTAGACTGTCACAAGATCTTTCCACCGGCCTTCCACTACTTCCATGGCGGCTCCTTGCATGATGCCACGAACGTCTCAAGTTTAACAGGAGTTATGTTCCGACGCAGAATGGTCGAAGGAATCTTACATAAACCCAGCCTCATCTCTACATCAGCCTGCTTTATAGTGTCTTTTCGTGATGCGATTAGGCTTAGGCGGCATTATGGTAATGGGTTTATATCTCTTCATTCGGTTCCTAGCCTATTCCAGAGAGGAGCGAGTAATACTACGTTTAGAAAACCTTTGCCTCTTCAGTCTAAATCATATTCTCTCATCTCACTCAGGTATATAGAGAACGATATGAGGTACTTCGTTTTACATGCATGATGTTGCATTCCCATCCGTCAGCTGGCGCCGATCGGCTCGCTGAGGTCAAGTCTTGGCTCAGCCACGAACCAATTAGGCAGATCGGGGTAACGAGTTGCTCGATTCTGCCCTGGCTGCCTCTTCGGCCCATGCCATGCCAGTGATCACCACCCCCCCGGGATTCCCAGTCCGCACAATCGCCCCGGACAATGGATGTACGAACGTCATGTTTCTGAGCTCGGTCCGGCCGGATACTTAGAACCTTCCATGGTCAAATGGCCACTTCCGGTCGTAAACAGCTTACGTACCGCCTTCGGCGTTGTCCTGCCGACGCGGATGTAGAGACGTGCGCCCAGCTACTCAGCACTGCGTTCGCCGATCTCAACGCTCAGTCGATCCGCATTCAATCCCTAGCCGCGAATCTAGACCCGTGGGAACGACCTCGGACCAAGGTGGCAACTCTCACATTTCGGGAAGCGCCCGCTCTACTTGCGGACGACGCAAATCGGAATGAGTGGCTTCTTCCGGTTGAAGGGCTGGAGGAACCGCTGATTCTCGATAGCCACTTCCTTGGGCTGACGCCTCTCAACGACGTCGATAATAACGAGCATAAGCTGGAGTGAGATATGTTCCATTTATTCAATGTAGCCCAGTTGGACTGACAGCAGAACCAGCTGCATCGCCATCTCAGGACTGGCAAGCCACCCATTCGGATCTTGGCAGCCGAAAGGTGAAGACAAGAGCTTCATGTGGTTGCGGGATGCTTTGCCTCGTGCTATGCCGATGTGCAGAGCAATTCTATACGGCTACGACAGCGCTCTCCTCAACAGTAACTCGTTCCAGAGCATCGTCGATCTAGCCTCATCCTTCATTGATCAAATTCAGGCCAGTGGGTGGCATTTGACTGGTTCTAAGCGGTTGGTGTTCTTGGCACATAGCCTCGGTGGCATTGTCTTGAAGGAGGCGTTCTCAATGATGGCAAACGGAGACCATCAGGAACATTTGATCCTTAGTCGGTTCTTGGGGGGCATATCTTTCGGCGTCCCAAGTTTTGGTATGAAAACGACGCATCTTCAGCTGATGGTCCGCGGCCAGGTCAATGAGCAGGTCGTCACCGATTTGTCAACCACTTCGGAGTACTTGCGTAATCTGGACGATCACTTCTCTGGCTTAGTCTTAACTAGGCACATGAGGCTGTTCTGGGCCTATGAGACGATGACGTCTCCTACACCCGAGGTGAGTGCATAGCCTACCTCTGCGGCACTATTGTCCCTTTCTGGAGTAGACGCAGGAGATGTTAATTGAGTATAGAAACAAGAAAATGGGAGCTATAAACGAACGGGACCGCAAGAGATTCTGGTGACCAAGGAATCGGCAACCCGAAGTCACTACCATCTGCGCACGTCAGCGACTTTCCCGATCAACGAGAACCATTCAGATATGGTCAAGTTTGGCCAGTATGATCGCAATTTGCCCGTTGTACTGAGTAAACTGCGAGCGATCTGTGGATCCCACGGGCTTCCTCAGGGGGAGGGGGAGATAAGAGCAAACCGGCCGAACTATCCAGCCTATATGATGTCTGATCAATTAAATGAGCACGAGGTACAGGTCGGCAGAAACATGCGCTGGAATCTAGATCCAGAGCTTCGGACACGCGTTATACGTGGTTAGTACACCTGCCCCGGATGATAACCAGTTTTTGTCCTCATTAGGCCGCAGATCTGAGAAAGTCACTTGAGATACCGGGGCGTGATAGCCGCCTCGAAACCATTGATGATAGATTCAGCCGTACATTCGAATGGGTACTTGACGAAGATTCCGCAGTAGCGAAGTGGATCAAAGAAGGGACTGGCATGTTTTGGATCCACGGAAAGCCGGGTTCGGGAAAGTCGACTTTGATGAAGTTCATCTTCGAGAGCCAACACGCCTGGGAGCTGCTGCATAAGTTCTCTTCCGAAACTGTTCAGATAAAGTCCGCCTTCTTCTTCTACGACAGAGGTGTCCCGTTACAGAGGTCGTTCGAAGGTCTGTTGCGGAGCGTTCTGCACCAAATCTTGCAAGCAAGCGAAGACCTCACGGTTCTCCTCGCGGCCAACATGCTGGAGAGGAATTCCACGACCAGCTTCACCCCCGAGGGCTGGACCATCAGCACACTCGAAAGCTGTATTAAATTCCTCCTCCAACAGAAACAGGCCAAATTAGAACTCTTCTTTGTCTTCGACGCTCTGGACGAGTACGACGGCCAGCCAGAATTCGTTTGCAATATATTGAAAGAAATGATCAAAGTAGCAACCGATTCGCCTAATACGCTGAAAATTCTCTTCTCCAGCCGCCCTTGGGACATATTCAAACGACACTTCGGACACCTTCCATTGCTGCAGCTACAAGATCATACCAAGGACGACATCCGGGAATATTGCGTAGGTATTGTGGAATCAAAAGGGGAGGCAATCTCGGTCATCCTGGACCCTGTCATTTCAATAATAATTGAGCGGGCGAATGGCGTCTTCCTTTGGGTCAAGTTAGTATTGCAGGAGCTCATCTCCGAAGCAACGAAAGGGAAACGTGCAGAAGAGCTGTCGCAAATCCTAGGTGGAATACCTGATGATCTGAGAGACTACTACGCTCGGATTATCCAGCGTACCCCTGAGAAATTTCGTTCGGATGCTTACGCCATATTTCAGATCATAGCACAAGGTCGCGACCTTTTCTGGCTCGTAGATCTCATCCGCATAATAGCCTGTTCTCGATCGTCAACATACCAAGACGCTCGCCAGAGGCTGGAGGAAGCGTCCGAGCAGTCGCATCCTGCATCCAGAAGGTCGGCTCAGAGATTTCACCGACTCATCGCCAGGTTAATAAGCTGTGACAAGAATACGAGCAGGCATACGAATGTCAACTCTGTCACCCTTGAACAGCGAAAGAACCACATGATAACCATAACCGGCGGATTGATCGAGTTCGTCAAATCCAACCCTTCGAAGGCCCCAGCGAGCGACATGGCACAGCTGGCCCACCAGACTGTTCGCGAATTCGTGAATAGTCACGACTTCAAGCAGTGCATCCTCGGACATCACGCACGAACGATATACGATAATGGCCACACGTTCCTTGCTCGATATTGGCTTGCACGTGGGGACCTGATCTCTAGCGCACAATCACTCTTCCTCCACGAGTCTACGACGGGGAAAAGCTTACATAAATTTATAGATAGCCTTCCCGACCATCTTTTTCGTGAATTCCAGGAATCAGTCGCTAGACGGTATCCTACTTGGAGGGAGGTCCGGGTGGTCCATAACTTCCGTGTTGAAGGCCGGCTAGGCTTCGCCGTCTATAACAACCTTCAGCTGTACCTAGAGGACACTCTACAGCGAAAACCAAACATTCTCAAAGAAACGAAGGAGAAGCTCGCATCTATAATGCCGAACCCGGACCTTGCATCGGTGGGCGCGAGTCCGCTGGAACATGTCCAAGCCCAGCTCACCATCGTTCGGTACCTTTTCGACAACGGCTACACCGTGAAGCAGGATCCCGAGGCTTTTCAGAAGATAATGCGAGTGCTGCTGGAGGACATCGTCTATCGCAATCGATCATTGGAAGACGAGCATCGATTCCTCGAGGAGAAAGCCATCATCCTGATTCAGCACGGCGAGCCGCCGAACACGCTCTTTGACGCCCCGGACGAGCAGAGCCGCCCAAACACCTCGCGCAACAACCGTGTGCACCTGATCCATGTCGCTACCACCGCAGAACTCATCGATTGTCTTAGAGAAAAGGATGTTGACATCAATACGCTCGACACGGCCGGGAACAGTCCCCTGGATCACGCGCTCGCGTCTTGGGACGACATCGGCGTAACTCGCCGCACGCTGGCGAAACGCAACACGCTCAGCAATACAGAGATTGAGCGGACATGCCAGAGGATCACGCATCTACTCGACCGGGGCGGCACGGTCAAAACTACGCCGAGGCACGTATGGGAGTTCTTTCTAGCTGATATCAAGGGAAGAGGCCTCGACGCGACCTCCATTCAGAAATTCTCTGATCGCTTGTTTCCTGCCCCGCCGCCGAAGCAGGTCCCCGGCGGCTGAGGTAGGAATACACCCCACTAATACATGGTCAGCGCCCTATGTCGGTTTTGGCCTCGCGTGTATCTAGTTGGGATCGCGTTCAGCTGAAACCATTAGGTTGGGTTACCTAGATCAAAACAAGCAACGTATGTTATTTCTCATTAGCCTGGGCCAGTCGTGGCTCGGCAGCGCCTAAAGAGATTTGAGGGCTTACCTGTGTTCAAAATAGTCGAGGAGACGGCATAGTTAAACGAAGAATGTCATATAGGCGCTATGGGGGGCTTACAGTTAGACACTTCCACTACAAAGGTAATCGGGAGAGGAGAAACCGGTTCGCGCGGGGGCCCTAATGAGAAGCAGGAAAGAGCTCAAGTGTAGGTAGGCAATGCAGAAAGTAATGGAGAATATAATTCAACGCGAAATCTCGGCACGCCCCGTGTTCTGCCCTAGGTAGCCCTATTGCAGGATCCGGGTCACAAGTGGGCAGTTGTTAGGTTCTTCAATGAGTGAGTTAGTCCAAAACAGACCTAGGATAAGCATCTAGTAACATAATCGGAATACCTACCTACCAACTAACAAGAATTGAGCGTCCTATCCAATGTATAAAACACTTTCATTTAATGATCTATCTTTTACTATGAGAGGTGATAGGGTAGAGTTAAATCCACTTGAGATATCTACCATTGTACGAAGGTTAGGGCCACATTTAAGGAGCGGGTTTAGTATGGTGATAGATACACATTACTTCATATTAGTGCTTATGTCACTGTAGAGTGGATATGTGAAAGGTATAAATTCTGTCGGAAAAAATAGGGGTATAGATCAAGCTACATCCAATAGGAGTTAGGACACCAACGGAAATGCGAACGGAAATGACTTGGTCGTAAAACAACAAACGAGCAGAGAGCAAGGCGATGAAAAAAAAAAACTTTTAGGACTCGAAGAAAACGAATAGAGCTTCATGCGTTCTCGCCCCAACAGCCCCGTGCATGCTGCCGTCTCGCTAGGTATCCACACGCTACAGCGTTTTAGGCCTCGAGCCCGCGAAGAGATGGGCGATAGAACCAAACACCGAGATGAACTTGATATAAGGTCAGCTGCGAACGGGATGCAACGGTCACGCAACATGAGACTCACTATCTGATCAACGACCCGGAAGGGCACGGGCAAGACGATATAGCCGTCGCCGTCGTAGAAAACCCTCATGAGGTGCCAGAAGCCCGGTGTCGGTCCCTCGCTGAACATGTCGTTGAAGAACCTAGCGTTTAGGACGCATAAGATTAGCAATTGAAGATCATGGTCTCATCGAAGCGGGAGAGATGGAGGAGGTCGCGACGGCCTGCCAGGATGAGGAACACTCACATTATCTTGTGGTCGCCGCCAGGGCTCGGCCGCTCCTGGATGACAGCCCTTTCGCCCACGAAGGTCTCGACGCTGTGCACGACTCGACGCGCGACGAGCACCGGGGCGTCACCCGCTTTGACAATGGTCTCCTTGCCATTGAGGGTGATCTTGGCTCTCCCTTCAACGACAGTCATTAACTCGTCATGTTGCTAGACAACTCGAGAAATTAGCGGTTTGCGCTTCACCTCGAGAAGAAGATGAAGGCGAAACATCCGATCTAGTCGTGGCTCACCTTGTGCCAATGCGGCGGGACTTTGAATGCCTCCACGCCATCAGTTATCGCCTCAGTGAAATACCGATCAACCGAATCTAGGGCGACGCCCTCATTCTCGTTGAGGGTCAACTTTATCCCCTGCCAGTATCGTCGTGTTAGTGAGTCATGTGTCATGTCCACTCTGAAGTAGTGTAATGGACCGATGAGAATGAGCCTGCTGTTCGTTCGACGTACCTTGCCCGCCGAGAGCGTTTTCAAAACTTTGATAGAACTCATCTTGCTATTGATATGCTATTGATATGCTATAAGGCTGATCGCGTCTGGCAAAAACACAAGTGAGATTCTACAGGAGAATATATATATCTTAAAACTTCGAGTAGGTAACCTAACTCCATACTCGGTTACTGCTGACTTCCTGTGGGCCACGGCGGTGAGACTTAGTGTCTGGTAGTTCGTCCTTGATAATTACCAAAAGCGGCAATTTCACATGTGAAGTGTCCACTCCGAAGCCCTACCGGGGACTAAAAAAAGACGTGATGGCTTGCTGACTTGGGCGATTAATAAATTTTTATTCATCAATCTGCGAGAAGACTTTGCTACCTTCAACCGTGGTGATTGGTTGGTATACTACCCGTTGAAGGCGGTGTTGGCATTGATGTTGTTTTTTATCATTACGGCCCAATTTCCACATCTGAGACTTAGCCGAGGAACATACCACTTTCTCGGCTGCGGTCAATATGTTCGTTCTCTGGTGGCCGGTGTGTGAAGCTGTGCGTCATCGTAAAGTGTTTCTGAATAGTATATGTCTTGTACGTATACCTACTACTCACAGACCCGTACTTGAGGTAAATGATAGACGCTTGTTGTTGCGCGAGGGGTTCTGAACCAACTTCGTAGACGCTGTCTACTTAGCTAGTAGGGTTCTCTTTTTCGCGAGGCTGTGCCTCATGGCCGTCAATTACGGGGATAGTACAGGGCGGATAGATAGACTTAGTTCAGGTCGTAGCAAAGAATGTGCAACTTTCCCTATACGGTAATAGACAGAATAATGAACCAGTCCCTCTGCGAGGTACTTGGGACAGCACGGCCACGGGGAATGGAAGGGAGACCAAATCCCGTGCGGCGGCGGATGTATGTAAGATTTTGGTTAGTAATCTAAAAATCGCCCCTGCTGCTCTAACCTTGCTTGAAGAGGGCCCGAGACCAAGAGCCGGAGAACGTCCTCTGTGATAAGCGGGAGGATCGCAGGATGGCTGTAGAATGGGGTCGGCGAGGCAAGGAGAATGCATCATGAATCCCGAGATGAACAGATGGCAAAACAAGGTACTGTCAGTGTGCGGACGCACGGTGAAGAGAAAGAGTATGGGATCCTGAGAGGAACAGGCGTAATGTCCTTAGATGATCTACTTGATGACATGCTATAACGATTCCTTCTTTCCTCGTTTAAACCTCCAACCACAGCTGACTTGTCCATTTTATTTCCAGGTGCCAGCAGCAGTCTTAAACCCATAAGGCACGCGCTAATCGGCCAGCCCTATCGGCAAATATACAGTCAGGTAGAGGAGGGCTACATAGCTCGGTCCAAAAGAAGGAAGTCAAGACAGAGACGTGTTCGTTATGCACTTTTATAGAATCGCCTGACCTAAGCTCGGGAATATAAATCCCTGTCACAAGTGATCTAAGATTCTCTCGAACCGTTTAAGCGAGAGGTAAACTGGGTTGAACAGGGGTATATATACGATACGATTGTGTCTTTCGCCACGATTAGATTCCAATATCTTTCTGTAAGGGATTCACGATTCGGAATATGCGATCACTCGTGAGATCTGGCTACCTATCCTCTCAAGACTTCCAGCATATAGACAGCCCATAGGGTGCCAGGCCGAGGCAAACAGTTTATTAAATATGTATATACAATGCCCCCTAGGATTAACTTAGCCAGCCCTTTCAAAAAAATGTTCCAGGCTGTCTCTATATGCATGCATATGCCTTGGTGAAGACGGATACTGGAGTAATTGCTCGTATCGCATCTTTATCCTAGGATCCCCAATAATCAAACCCACGACAACAAGTTGGACGGGTTGTAGTCAAACTCCAACGATCCCATGACCCTTTGATCGCTAAATGCATCAAGTTCCGTTTAGTGCTTTTCGTGATATTACAAATTAGTCGCGATGGGTGTTGGCGCTTCGCCTTCCATCCCACCGTTCATTGCGTCTTTGACCAGGCTTGCCTGACTGGTTCAAATATAGACGATGCGAGGCGACGTAGAGTAGAGCAGGCAGCATCTCCCAGCCATGCCATCCTAGACCCGGAACCGAAAGCCATCCCACTCGTCCTCTTCATCCTCTTCGTCTTCGTCTTCTTCGCCGAGACTCTCACCCGTCCCTGTACGTACGTTTTCTTGTCCATCCGCATCCCCGGCTCCGGCGCTGAGCGTCGCGGTAGCTCGCAGATTCAGCACGCTCTCCTTGCGCAGCTCCTCGCGGCGTTCCTTGAGTCTGCGCACACGGCCCTCGAGCTCTTCCATCTCCTCGAACTCGGTCTCGAGCGCGCGGGTGGCGTCCTCGCGCTCGTCGGCCATCTCGGCCTCTGCTGCTTGTTTCCGTCGCTCGTTCTCCTCCTCCTGTGACTTGGTGGCGAGTTGGGCAGTCGTCAGTGCCGGCGCCGAGATGGTTGCGTCCGCGTAGAGGTGACTCGAGGCATTGCCTCCATTTGTCGTCGGCGCCGGGGCGTCGAGGACCGACATCTCGGCTTCGAAAGCTGCCCATTCTGCCTCGTCGACGGCACCGGATGAAGTCTGTACCGCGGCCGTGGTGCCGTTAGTAGATGGTGTTTGTTGAGTATCTCGGGTTGGTGTGGAGAGCATTTCGTTGGATGTGGGTACTGGCGTCGTCGCGGCTTGTTGTTGCTGAAGTAGTGCCGACGTCGACGCCCCTGAGATCGAGCTTGTATCTGAACCGACGAGAGAGCGACTCCTTGATGTCGCCTTGGGCGTCGAGACGGCGGAGTTGGAACCTGCGAGAGGCGTCGCAGGCCGTGACGGTATGGCAATCTCGACACCTTGTATGGGCGTTCCTGAGATCCTACGCGTAATGCCCGGCGGCGTCTGTGCTTTGTCCTTGTCCTTCTCTCCATTCCCCTCGGCGCCATTGGGCGTAGATGAGTGGTTCACAGCGGTATCCGTCCTGCTCCGCTTCGCTCGTCCCGCGTCCAGGCCCTCGTCGGCCTCTGACATGGGGTCGTCGCCGTCGCCGTTGCCGTCGCCATCTTCGCTTCGTTTCCGCTTATGTGTGGTCTCGTCCGTAGCTTGCGTGGGAGGACTTGGTTGCTGTTGCTGTTGCTGTTGTTGTCGTTGCTGTTGCTGCTGTTGTAGTGCCTGTAGTCTGTGTCTGTGGGATTGGCTGCGGATATGGGCGTCCCATAGAGACTCGGTCTTGACGACATCGTGGCAGAGCTTGCAGAGCAGTTTCCCGACATCCGAGTAGCTGGCATGAGGGTGTTTGATGCGATTATCGGCACGATGAGCGCGTAACAAGGCCCGGGCGTCAGCCATGGTGAATCGAATCGCGAGCACTCGGTGTAGGATACGCTCGATATAGGATACGGTGTTGGTGGGATGCGTCTCGAGAATTCAGGAGTTCAGGTCGGAATAGGGAACAACCTCTGTTTGTATGGACGGGGCCTGAACTGTGGCTGTTATTTCAGCGGGTTGATTCCAGGGTTGAGTCTGACGGTCACGATGGGGCGGTGAAAGCTGAGAGAGGCCCTTCATCAGCCACAATTCGGACATGTAGGTTAAGGTAGGTACTTAGGTAGAGGTACTCAAGTACAGGCTAGCTTGGGGATTTGGAGAAATACCCCGCGGTCTGCAGGGTACACGCTAATGCACCTAATCAGCTAAAGTACTAGCGCGGACGGGTACTAGATCAGAATAGGCTAGAACTGTACGACATACAGGTAAGCTAAGTTCGATTCGTACCTTGGAGGCGGGTACATCTGTATGTACCTAGGCCCTTACCAAATTCACAGGTAGGTACTCAGGTAGATACATGTACGAAGTCGGTACCTCCTACCAGAAGCTCTTTTAGGTCTGGTTGGCAATTGACAATTGCATCTCCAACCTTAAATCATGGCTAGGTACAGACGACGATCTGCAACTTTCCATCTTCACCATATTCAACAACCACAATTCGTCTTGACAGTTGTATCGACAGGACTGAACTCACAGGCATACAATACTTTAGATGCAAGATTCTAGACACGAAATCTCAGACACGATATCCCAGGCACGAAAAAACCAATCAAGACTCTAGGCGCAAGATTCTAGGCTGTCCATCGACTCGTCATGGACGGGGAACAACATCAACTAGCCGCCACTTGGCCACCACCGCCCCCTTTCTGGAAAGACTTCACCCCGGAAAACATCGCGGCCATCGAGGAACGACGGAAAGAAGCCGCCGAGCGCTCGGGGGAACAGGACGTTTCAAAAGTCCGCCTTGACGGTCTACCCCGCGAGCTACGAAACCTACAGCCTCCAGCCGAGCCCGACAACGGAGAATGGCGTGTCTTCGGCAACAAGTACACCTTGCAAGACGAACTTCCGCGCCTCGAGGATGGAGAGATTCGCCGGCTCTTTCCGGACCCCGAAGAGAGAGACCAGGACGGCAAGCACTTCGACCGAGCCACCATCCTCAAGCGCTTGGCGAAGTCGCTGGTCCTCAACTTTCTCGAGCTCGCCGGTCTGCTGGCCACCTATCCCCAAGGGGTATGTAGCAGATGGGACGTCCCCGTCTAGCTCGTCCATCTGACTGACTGACGTGGAACAGGCCGAAGACAAGATCACCGACCTCCGAGACCTCTTCATCAACTTCCACCACCTCATCAACGAGTATCGCCCGCACCAGGCGCGCGAGTCTCTCATCTCGATGATGCAATCGCAGCTCGACCGTACGCGAGCCGAGACGAACGCCATCCGCGATGCCAAGGATAAAACCGAGCGGGTACTGGAAGGACTGGGCAGCTTGACCATCGAAGACCATATTCACGATCCAACGCCGGAGGAGGACGACTCCTACGGCCCAGACGCGGATGCTTGGGCTTTGCTATCGGATTAGGACACCGAGGAGGCCAAACCCTCAGACATCCCACCCATCTTGGCGTTCAGAATGCGTGATAACTGGTAGGTAAAACGAGTCGGCGTCTGGCATAGAGGAGTTGGATATTGATACCCCCGGATGGATGGACGAAGTTCGGCCAGGAGATGCTGAATAAATTGGAATTAGAGGCATACCATTAGGTACAAATGAAAAGTAACTGCTGCCACGATTGCTAGGCCGCCCGTGCAATAATTGTTGTTTAGTCTCTCCGTCCCCAATCCGGCCTCTTTCCTTCATGACTTTCCCTAGAGCACTCTTTATCCTCCATGTCTCGAACGCCTGAACACCTCTGGCTTCTCTGTGTTTTTATCTCAGAGCTTCCTTTGCTCTTTACATGACGGTGCAGGGAATCGGGATGCAACAACACTCAAAGTCGCCACAGTCGATGCATCGCGTCTTGCCGCCCGTCGCGTCGGCCGGCTTGACGATGCTCTCAAATTTAGAGGACGCAGCGCTGCCGGGGCCGTTGTTGTTGACGAGGGCTGGGTTCGAGGAGCCGCAGGCCATTTTCACTTGATGTTCGTCTCCCCCTTTCTTCTTTCTTTTTCTCTTTTAAGGAATAATAATTCTCTGGCTTGGGTTTCACGTCAAGCCTGTTGTTGTGACTTTGCTGATTTTGTGTCAGCATGAGTTAACAAACTGGCAGTCTCACTTCAGAGTCAGGCCAGACGAGTACTTACCGCAAAGGGACGCAGGTGATCCAATAGCTTATCTGTTGAACTCGAAAACGTAGCGAGGCACCTAAAGCAAGTCAGTTTTTAAGAGAGATGATGGATTCCTCGTTGCGTCCAGTTTCGCGGGACGTGAGAACTTGAATTGAGAACTGGTTAATTGTGCTGACTCATCATGACGTTACTCTGGTGTGTTTGCTACTACATGCATGTCGGCTAAGGACCAATCACTTACTTGCTTCCCAGATTTTCTTCTAAGAGCAAACCCCTTACGTGCATACTTCTTGAGGCTTGCACTTGAGCTTCATGCTGTGCTACTTACACGTTTTGAACGTGGTATTACTTGGCCTAGGGTCATTACCCTTCCCGCTTATTAATTTTATTGGTTGTGCAACGATTTAGTTCTTAACAGCTGAATATCAAAGTAATTATAATTATAAGCAACTGCAAATGGTCAAGTGTCCGACTCGACTATAATCTACTCTTCATTGTGTACCGGTAGTTAGAGTATTGCCGTTTTATATAGTGACACCGAAGAGCATACAGTTTGCCACACAGCCCTCACGACTCGTGATCAAGTTTGAAACTTCAAATATGAGGTGGTCGTTCGAGTCGAGGAGAGGAATAACGTCCGAAGTCGGGACTGGACAGCGTGTAGCCACAACCGCCCAATACTGGCAAGAGACGTGCCTTTGCCAACATAACGTCCAACATGACTAATAGCCGAGCGACGTCCGTGACGTATCACACTTGTCTCAGCTTGTCGGCCAAGCCCAATAGGGACAACATCCGATTATATCTGCATACGAGGACACAACTGAAGCCCATAAGTCGTATTATATCAAAAAAAGTGATTGGCCGTGTCAGATGTCTCAGTTATGGTTCCTCGGGATTCGCGGCGTGGACAAGTGTGAACCTCAGCAGTCAACTGATTAGGTAAAATACCGCTCTTCTCTCGCATTAGTCGATATTTCTGTACGATCAGCGCACGCAATTCGTTATATTCGTACGTGCTAGGCTTCTAGTTATACGACAACTCAATGATCGTACAGCATGTGTCTGTCCCTTGCTCTGAGACGCTTGCTATCATGGATTTTGAGGGCGACTGATGTGCGGCTGTGCTATACGCAGGCAGGATCGTGGCATAAATAGACCTGCTATGTCTCTGATTCGCACCTCTTCGGATTACTCTTCCAACGGCGATCGCAAATAACATACTTCAAACTCATTCCTGCCAAAGGTCGAAACCCTACTCCTATACCAAACTCATATCACCCAACCCAAGAGGCACTCATGTCTAGCCAAAGGGAACGAGAACGCATTACGAGGTGGATGACCGACACCCGCAGGACCCTAGACAGCCTCGTCTCCAACCTCGACGACTGGAGACGGTGGCTGGACGAGTGGCAGGTGGTAGACCAGACTTGGCAAGAATACAAGCTCGAGTCGATGGACATCCGCAGTTGCGTGATTGTCCAGCTCGGGGCCCTGGAGGAGATGGAGGAAGACCTGGAAAACCCGGTGCTGCCATCTTTGATGGAGGGAATCCTTGAGGGGATAGCCGATGCCAAGGCGCGAATCGCAGTGCTCGATCGGCTGGTGGGCGGGCTCCCCTCCTATAATTCTGGGAGGGGCCGCCGGCAGTAGGACTTGTTGATGGGCCGAATGGAGTTGTATCGAGATTCCGCCTTAGACTTACAGCCAGTTTGGTAACGATGGCTTTGGTATCGGGCGCATTGAGTCCAAAGTCCAAGAAGGTAGCGATGAGATCGCCGTGGGAGATGGGAATAAGGAGAAAGAAATGAGGACAAGGGGCTATGGAGTAGAGTGGTAGCCATCAAGCGAGAGTAGGAGAAGGGAACCTAGGAGAATCTGTCCGCACTCTCATTTCTTTATCAATCCACAGGGAGCTCCGGGGGCACTGGCGAGTTTGATGTTGGTTAGTGTAATACTCAGCACTTGAATGCATGATTAATTGCCGCCAGACCCGGCTCGACGAAGTAATAATCATACGAACAGCTGCTGTACCTTATTCCGTTGCTTTCTCTATTCCTGATGACAGCCCCTTTGCGCTTACATGCGCCAGTTGCTGGTAATTATTCAAGCCTTCAACAATCTCTGTTGTTTTTTGAGCTCTTGCGATCCGGCATATTTCATCCATAAGAAGAATAGAAGCCACAGAATGACCGTTGCGAGAAATCCTAAGACTCTTGGTATATTAACAGGAATATTAAGCTTTATAAATTATTATATCCCAAAGGTACGACTTGTAGCTTTGGGGTGCTAAAAAAGCTGAACCACAATAAAAGGGTGTTGTTTGACTTGTTTTGCTTGTGGGGAGCGCTGTCTAGGGAGGCTTGTACACGTTACCTTTTTTTATGTTTTTTTTTTATTAATAATTATGTGATATATCATGTTGAATGTGAGCGCATTCGACGTAGACCGCGAGGTGGGCCGACGCTTCTGGTTGGTGGAACTTTAGTTGTCTACCTAGTTAACTGTCAACAAGTGAAACAAAATAATGTTTTGCCTATGGGGGAGCGCTGCGGTGCTGCGCGACTTGTGACACGTCTACCCCGTAAACCACAAACATTTCACCAGCCCTTCATCAGGGTATTCTGCTTCGCGGAACAGACGACGACATGGCAGACACGGCGAATGTCTTGGAGCAGGCCCTTGCAGCCATCCGGAACGCTGATCTTCGGTACCCAGACGACCAACTTCTCGAATGCTTCCCGCAAGATTCGGTAGACCCCGGAGCTGCCGCTCGCTAATACATGCTTCAAAGATGCTCCCCTGGAAAAGGTGACCCCGAATTAATACTGCTGCTGTCCGATTGGAAACAGTTAATCGCTTCTAGTATGTGCCATCATATTTCAACCTACAGAGGCGCTATTCTCGTGGCGGAAGTCACGCAGGAGTTGCCGCCTTGCCGAAGACTTGACAGAGACGTTGTCGCCAATGTCAAAAGAAGGGATGCAGATAGGTGTCGCATCACCGGCCAGAAAAGCTCCTTCATTGGCCCGCTGGTCGTTGCTCCTATACTTCCAATGGTTAAGGCAGTCGATAAAGTAAGTGCAGCCCTCTTCGTTCTCGTCCTTTTTGATGTGGTTCCCACTAGGTTAACCAGATACTTGTTCAATCTTTGCATAAAATGCTTGGCGTCTTCGTCGGTCCTGGAATGCAGCAGCCAATACTCTCCAATGATGCTTCTCTGAATGATCACCGGAATCATTGGCTTGTCCGCAAATCTGCGGCGGTGGCGTTGTCGCAAGGTTTTTTTTTCATTTCATGTTCAGCAAAGACTTCGAGGAGGTGAGTGTCTGACTGCCTGTCTGTCTGCGGCACGCAAAGTCTCAAGTTAAAAAGATTGTCAAGCCATTTTCGCCGACAAAGATCCAGTATGGTGGTGTAGCTAAAGCCACGATTGGGGGCCCGGCATTACCCTCCATTCTAGACAAGCAGCCATTAATTCGGTATGTCTGTTTCACGGACCACACAGGGACTGACATAGACACTCCGGATATTTCATTGATGCAAGTCGTATCGCGATTTGCGAAACCCGTACGGTGGACCTTGGTCGCTCGAGAGATTGCGGGTAAACAGCCTCAACCAGCCACCAATATGCTATTCTCCTCATTTTGGCGATCTCTCTCAGAGTATGCCACTGTGTCTTTCATCACAACACTGCGCTGCCTGGTACCAGCCGCCCTCCGCATACAAGTCTACCGCTGCTTGGGGTTTATAAGAGCACAGCTGTACGGGTCATCCTGTAGCTTCAAGGTTCAACGGCTTCCATTCGGCTTGTATCTCAAAACGGAGAGCGCAGAATACCACAAGGGGCTGGCTAACGAGTACGGCGCTCTGCAGCTCGTGCGACGCCGTAGTCGTAATATACCTGTCCCCCGCCCATTAGACTTCGTATCAAGCACAGACAAGTCTTACCTGCTGACCTCCCGAGTTCTAGGTCTCCGTCTAGGGATGTGCATCGACACACTCAGTGAGAACGAGGTACATACGCTGGTCTGTGACTTGCGGAGATGCCTGGGGGAGCTGCGGGCAATACCAAAGGAAGTCGCACCAGATTATGCCATCAGTAATACCGTGGGTGAGTCGTGTTATGACTTCCGAATTGTCACGGGTTTAGACTGGGACGAGGAGCGGGGGTATTTCATTGGACCGTTCGTGAATGAAGAGGAGTTCAACAAGACCCTTCAGATCGGCGCGTTGCCAGGTGTCTCTCATCGCGGCGGGCATCAAATTGTCCTCACACACGGAGATCTGAACATGCGGAACGTCCTCGTGCATAACGGCAGGCTTTCGGGGACCGTGGACTGGGAGAACTCTGGGTGGTATCCCGAGTATTGGGACTATACCAAAGCGCATTTTATCACGAAGCTCAAGAAGCGGTGGTTGAAGATCGTCGACGAAGTCTTTGAGCAGTTTGGGGATTTCGAGAATGAACACGCAACCGAACGCCGGTTCTGGGAGCACTGCTACTGATTTATCATGGCTAATGCTCCTTTGTTTTGGGCTCTTAACATCCTTCAGGTAAAAAAAGGTATACCTGAAAATAGGGCAGGTCTGTCGCTTGAGGACACGGACGATATCGGGGCGGACGAGAGCACGCTCCAGCCTTTTCAAGCTATACTGCGCTTCGAGATCGCTCTTACGCAGACGGAACTCGATAATTACTACCCCTCCCCAGACTGCTGCCTTGGCTTTATTGCCCGGCTACTTCGCATTTCTGAGGATACTCGCCTTCACAATACTCTCGCGCCGTTGCTGAAGGCGCGACTAATTATGCGAACATGTCGGCTTGGATGGAAGCTCGCTGGATCTGGCAATGCGTATCATGACCTGTAAGCAGCCGGGCATAATACGCTGCGAGGACGATCTTCAGGCCTTGCTCAACTTACAGAGTGATGATGGAAGCTGGAAGGATGGATGAATGGATGGATGTATGTATCGCTATGGGTCCGCGGGCGTCAAAGATTCAGGAACTCCTGCGTGACTATAGCGAGCGATAGCAGTTGCCGCGCTGACACCAAGCGTGAGTGTGTAAGTGAAGTAATGATGGCGGCGCTTATGTTTGAGTCTACCGTACAAGAGACCCTCGTTGCCGGCATGGTCGTGGTTTACAGTAGGACAGACATGATAATTACTTCCATTAACCGCAGGTTCACAACACACTTGCCATGCGTTCGTAGAGCAGATCCATGTCCTAGGAGTGGTAAACCTCCACTTAGGATTGTTGCTGGTTTTCCACGCTACCTGATTCCAGTCTAGGTTGCAGCAGGTGCAAGTTATGTACTTCGTAATGGTGACTCTCCCTACTTAAGTACGATCCAGACCCAAAGACCGAGGTCGGTGGGGTCGTATCGCTATCACGTAGGTATTTCAGCTGCGGAGCTGTGTTGTCTGTTGTCGTGCTTAGTATACTTTGTATGTAGGGAATCATGCATCGGCATCTTCAATGACTCAGACGGTACAATCATACGAGGTCTCGTGAAGTCTTAAAGCTGACGAAACGGATTTTGCGTTACAATGGCATGCACATGAAGATTTCACAGGATCCCAAAAGAGTTGTATGCCTAACAAATCACGGCGTCTCAAAAAGTAAAACAGCTTCATCATCATGGTATTCGAGGTTGAGCCTAGGAATTGGTACCGCGACGAGTTTCTCGTCTCGACGGAGCAGCGCCTGCTTCAGATCGATGCGGTCCACGAGGCCATGGATTCGGACGTCATGTGGTGGACGAAGGCTATCCCGACGGACGCATTGCTGCAGGCTCTGCAGAACTCGCTGTGCCTCGGACTCTACGAACTTCCTCAATCCACCTCCCAGATCGCAGGTAAGCCCGCTTCTCCTCTGGCTTTCCTGCCCAACCTTGCGGTTAGCCTCGCGCTTCGCTTATCGTTCGTGGTTCTAGGCCAGAGCGGTCCGAAGCAGATCGGACTGGTGAGGGTTATCACGGATGGCGTGACGTTCGGGTATCTCACCGATGTGTACGTGTTGCCCGAATACCAGGGCAAGGGCTTGGGGCGCTGGTTGATGGCGTGTCTGGACGAGGTTATCCAAGCGTGGCCGCATCTTCGCCGCTTCATGCTTGCGACCTCTGGCAGTCTGCTGGATCTGTATAGGAAGACTCTAGGCGTCAAGGACTGGGACGAGCGTAAGAACAAGAGCCTGGTGATGGGGTTCGTTGATGGGCCGGCTGCTCTGAATCGATAGCCGGAGCGTAATGCTGAGCTCCAGGATGTTCACGCCTTGGGGCTGGGTTTTCCATACGCGCCCCCGTGTGCTCGCCGCAGCTCCAGAGCGCGTTTGTAGGGCGGTGCGGTCGGTGGTTGTATAGGGTCGAGTGATACGTGACCTGGCGGTAGTTTGTAAGAAGCATCGGAATCGAACGCTGATAGGTCGCCGCACGCAATGAACGGTGCAATCCACCTCACATCTGTTTCTCTGTGCTGGCGATGGTCCTCTGGTTCAACCTCGACAGTGCCGTGCTCATCGATGACTTGAACGTAGTCGGAAGTGTAATCCCAGGCCCCCGTTACGGGGTTCTGCATGATAGTAGGTACGGTGATGGGGAGTTCCCTAAGATTCTGCTCAGTCATCTTCTCCAGCCTGAACCCAACACCCAATGGCTCCTCGAGGCTCGCGGAGAATCCCTTCGGGGGCTGGAAGTTCAGGCAAACTATAAAGGCCTCGACGCTGCTGGCCCGCGATGACCTGGGCTTCGCAACGTGGACTTGCTCAAAGAATATCTTGAGCTGGGCATATAACACGTCGACGTTCTTGCCCCTGAAGATCTTGGCGACAAACTTGCCACCGGGCTTGAGAACGCAGAGAGCCAGATTCAGCGCGGCGAAGAGAAGCTGCGACTGCACGTAAATGTCGAGATCATGCAATCCAGTGACGTCCGGGGCGCCATCGCTGAGGACCAGGTCGACGGGGTGGGCGGTCTGCTGTGACCTGGCATTCGCATCGAAGTCGGGGTCTAGAGCCTTCAACAGAAGCGGCACCGTGGCAGGATGAGTGATGTCGGCCCTGAGCGTAACGATGCCCGGCAGAGGACTGATCGGTTGCAGATCGATGGCCACGATCTTGACGTTCTCCCGTGGTTTCGGCTCCTCGGCCTCGGAGTTGGCCTCAACCACCGACGACACGATTGGGGGGTTCAACGAGCCCACGAGGCCAAGCATTTGCTGCCTGAACTTGACCTCCCGATCTTCCCATGCCGTGCGGCCGAACTTCTCGCCCTTGATCAAGATCCTGGAAAGTACCTGGGACCAACTGCCGGGTGCAGCACACAGATCAACCACGCGCGTCACGTTGGCAAAGAGATCAAACTCTGCGCATTCTGTTAGCGGAATGTCTTTGAACATATACACATATAGTAGAGATAATATTTCTAAGGAGGGGAATGGGCTTCGACGAACCTTCATCGAGCTGTAGTAATTTGAAGGCACTTCTAGCTCGCCAGCCTTGCTCTTTGGCAAGCCTATAATATGCATCACGTTTGTCCTTGGACGATTTCCCCATCTTGAGCCCCTCGTGATATGGCCTGGATAAGATTGAATCGATTCAAGAGGGGTGAGGAAGAAATGTACTGGTGTTGGAAACGAGCGAATCAGGTTGTCTGTCTGGTTAGCTGTGGTGGTGGGTTTTCGATATAGGTACTTCTACATGTACATGTACGAAGTGGGTAAGTACATGTATACATTTACCTAGGTGTACACTACAAGTAGGTACATGCCTGATGGTGGGGTTGCAGGGGTACCTGCATAGCAAAAGTCTACTGGCCCTGAAATTTTCAAGCCTCTGGCGACGACCAGTTTGCGACAACCCATATTCATTAATTACCTCTTCCACACACAACTTTCTCGAAATGAACGGGGCCAAGAAGAGGAAGCTAACGGCCGGCAGTGTCTCACTGCTGGCGAAGAGAAAGAAAACCTCATCGGTGCCTCAAAAGTCGAAGCGGAAGAGCAAGCGATCCGTCGGTGTCGATTCCCTGCCATGGAGCAACGCCAAGCTCCCGGAGATGTTCGACGATGCCGAGGGATTCTATGGGCTGGAGGAGGTGGACGGCGTTGAAGTCGTCCGAGGTAGCGGTAACATTGTCGAGTTTGTAGGTCCATGAACATCCGGTCTCCTTCTCTCGCCTTGTATTGTGTTCGTTTCCTAACGACCACCTATAAGAGAGCAGTCGTCCCATCCGATAACGACGCAGACGAAGCCGACGAAGCCGACGAAGCCAACGAAGCGGAGGACGAGGGCGAAGGCGAATCTGATGACTTTGAAGGATTTGACGATGAGCCATCCAACTCAGCCGATCCTGTTGCGGTTGCGCCCCAGGGGGTCCCTAAACCCAAACCCACCGAAACAATAACCGCTGAGCCCTCCTCCACGTCAGCCACCCAAAAGCCTGGAAAGGAGCCAAACAAGAGACAAAATAAGAAGTTGCATGCGAAAGAAGACGACGAATTACAACCTAATGCGTTTGTTGGGTTAGATGTTGTAGACGAACCTCAAGATGACATCGACTTATCCGAGTGGGCAAAACTAGATCTCTCTCATGGGGTCTTGTCCTCCCTGGCGAAGCTGAAATTCTCAAAGCCCACGGCGATCCAGACCGCAACCATACCGCATATACTGGCTGGGCATGATGTGATAGGGAAGGCGTCTACGGGCTCTGGCAAGACGCTAGCTTTTGGAATACCCATAGTCGAGAAATGGCTGGAGCTGGCCGAGGAAGAGAGCCCCGAGACGGCCACCAAGACCCCTCTGGCTCTGATCCTCTCACCCACCAGAGAGCTTGCCCATCAGCTCACAGATCACATCAAAAATCTTTGTAACGGCCTAGCAAAATCCCCGTACATATGTTCCATCACCGGAGGACTTTCCGTACAGAAGCAGCAGCGCCAATTGGCCAAAGCCGACATCGTCATCGGGACCCCTGGTCGATTATGGGAGGTGTTGAGCTCGAGTGCCGAAACTATGAGCTCTTTCAAGGGAATAGGGTACCTGGTGATAGATGAAGCGGATAGGCTTTTGACCGAAGGCCATTTCAAGGAGGCCGAGGAAATCATGAATGCCCTGGACCGAGTTGAGGTGGAAGAAGGAGAGGACGATGCCGGACCCACGCCCCGACAGACTCTCGTGTTTTCGGCTACATTTCACAAAGGTCTCCAGCAAAAACTGGCCGGGAAAGGGAAGTTCAATCTCATGAACGAGGAGGACTCCATGGAGTATCTGCTCAAAAAATTGAATTTTCGGGAGGAGAAGCCAAAGTTTGTCGACGTCAATCCCGTTTCCCAGATGGCCGAAGGCCTCAAAGAGGGCCTGGTAGAATGTGGTGCAATGGAAAAGGTAAGCAGCATAGCCCCGCCACACCAATCCCCGTTGTGATGCCCTCCGGCGCATACTGACCGATACTGTAGGACCTATATCTTTATGCTTTATTACTTTTATACCCAAACGTGCGCACATTAGTATTCACCAATTCCATCAGTGCTGCCCGGCGCATTTCACCAATGCTGCAGAATCTCAACCTAACCTCGCACGCATTACATTCACAAATGGCGCAGAAAGCCCGCTTACGGTCTATCGAGCGCTTCACCGGTGCACCGTCTGGCCAATCTTCTGTCTTGATTGCTACCGATGTTGCCGCCCGCGGCCTCGACATACCGAACGTCGACCTCGTGATCCACTACCACGTTCCCCGCGATGCTGCTGCGTACGTACATCGGTCAGGTCGTACGGCACGCGCGGCCAAGACGGGTCTCAGCATCCTGCTCTGCGCCCCGGAGGAAGTCACTCCCACGCGACGCCTCATCGCCAAGGTGCACTCAGAGAGGCAGACGTCGAGGAAGAACCTGTTCGTCCAGACGCTCGACGTAGACAGAAAACTGGCCAGCCGCCTCAAGCCCCGCGTCACGCTTGCGAAGAAGATCGCGGACGCGGGACTGGCGAAGGAGAAGGGCACCAAGGACGACGAATGGATGCGCAACGCGGCGGAGGAGCTAGGCGTCGAGTACGACAGCGACGAGCTGGAGCAGGCCGGCAATTGGGGTGGGCGCGGCGGGGGCCGCAAGAAGAAGCAGCAGGAGGCCAGGGACATGACGAAGGCCGAACTAGGCGCCATGCGCGCGGAGCTCCGGGATCTGCTCTCGAGGCGCGTCAACGCCGGCGTGAGCGAGAAGTATATCGCCAATGGCCTCGTCGACGTCGACGAGCTGCTTAGGGGGGCCCATGGCGAGTTCTTGGGCAAGGTTGATGGATTGGACATTTCGGCCTTGTAGTCTACTTATATACATATAATGTGGCGAGACATTTGCCGTTGGAATCATGATCATCTAGTATGTTTGGATGAAGTGAACATTAGGTAATACGATCTCTGCCGTACATACCCATCATAAGAGGTAGGTGAGCATTTAGCTCTCTTCGGGTAGCATTCACGCTTCACATAGGTTCGACAATCCGGGTTCAATAAATTGGGCGACCAGCCGACCCAACATACATACTGTCTAATTATTTTTATTATTAATCAACTAGGTATCCAACCAAGTGACATATATCTACTGGTTTGGCACCCTAAGTAGGTTGAGTACGGTATGTACTTATGCAGCCCGTATTCTATAGAGGGCACTTCTCATCGACCACCGACGACGACGCGCGATGCCGGACCACGCCCGCCTCCCCGTCGTCGTCCTCCTCCTCGAGCCGAATGCCGCCTTCGCACTGGTACTTGCCCCCGATGCACGTGTAGAACCCGACGACGCACGCCGCGAGCTGGAGACCCAGGACCCAGGCCATGACGTTCGCGAGGGGCCCGTCGGCGGCGGAGAAAGTAGTAGTGGTAGTAGTAGTGGCGTCCCTGTCTATCGTCGCGAGACGGCCGACGGCCGCGATGTACGTGAGCAGCGAGTGCTCGAAGATGAAGGCCACGCAGGTGACCAGCAGCGCCAGCAGGCCGGTGCCCATGGCCACGACGTACGTCGCCACCCGCGGGCGGCGGAGGATCGAGCGCTGCGCCGCGACGCCGACGATGCTCAGCGCCGTGGCGAGCGGGCGGAGAACGGCTGGGCCGCGCGTCAGGACGCGGGACATGGTGGAGGACTCCGAGGAGGACGGGCCTGCTCCTGATCTTGATGCCGATCCTGATGTTGAGCTATTGCGTCCTAGGACTGACTCTACGTCATACCCGAATACGACGCCGGAGCATTGGATGTCGCTGCTGTGACGAGTTAGTAAGTAAGTATACTCCTCCCCTCGTCTCGCTCGAAAAAAAATCCCATTCAGAGCCTGGACTATTTGTTACTCACGAGGCATCGTCGGTTGTGGTGCAATAGCCCGTATTGCTGAACCAGACCGTAGAGGGCGCGGCGGCGTCCCCACTATGGTTGGCGGCGTCCGTCCGGACTAGATATATGGCCGACGAGGGCGGGAGGCTGGTTACTATGAGGAGGTTGGTGGCGCAGAGGAGCAAGAGGGCCACGAGGTGGTGTGGGCTCGCCAGGGACCGGAGCCACGACGGGCAGGAGACCATTTTTTCCCTGGATTTTTCTTTTCTTTTCTGGGTTCTCTCTCTTGCTGCGAGGTGGGGATGGATTCTCCTTAGGTTGCTTAAAGTAGAATCGGGAGGTTCGGACACCTGTAGCCTAGTAGGTCGGAAGGTAGAAATTGTCTAGGTAAGGCAATGAGAGAGCCGGCGTTAAAAATTGGATGTGTGTGGTGAGGGGGAAGGAGGTTGATTATTCCAATGACGATCTCTACTTTTTGCTTGGGGTTGCGAGGGGGGAGATGGAGAGACAGTGAGGTTTAAGAAGATGAGAAAACAGAGATAAAGACGAAGACAAAGACCGTACAGCGTAGAACGAGGGAGGGGGAGTGTGACTGATCAAGTGAATGACGCCAGAGTTTCTTTTTTTCCGTCCAACAATAACAATGACAGCAAGGGATTGAAAATTGAAGCTACGGTGCTCCCGTTCCCGTGCACAGGCTCACTTGACTTCTTATAAACACCCTCACTAAATAAGTAAGGAGTATGTTTTCCTACCCCCCTTTGAAGGACTGGGTGGGAATGTGCTGGGGCCCATCGGGGGAACCGGGACCTGTCTGCTTCAAGCAAAGGATCGACAATGCACCCCAGCACACACCCCCCACAGTTGACGAGCGCGGAACCGGGATGGAGCTGGATGCATGGCGGCTCCGCAACTCGCGTGCTAACGTGCGTCTGGAAGATTTCCATAAAGCTTGGTCTACCTAACGGTTCTGCATCATACTAGGCAAGTATTTACCACCTACCCCTACCCTGCCAATTACTTACCTCCAGTACATGTTGATAATACAGATCGAGGTGTTCTGTTGAGCTGAGTCTTTTCATGATATCCCTCACGAGTCCTTCGTCATATATACTTGTCGCAAGTTTAAATAAGGTCGTTATGATAACTCGTAAACAAAGCCCTGCTTGGCATTACGCCAAACCTAACCCAACCCAACCTAGGTGTTTTTCAATGACCGTTTTAATCCGAGTGGTTTCATGTTTCGGCATCAGAAAGCCGGGGCCTGAGATTCCCACGTTCCACTCTTGCCCGAAAGCGGTGACAAGAAAGCTTCCTAGGGCACCTAACAACTAACACTATTCTGGTTCCGGATTAGGAGTGAGGAACAATAACGCAACCAGGGCAGAAGACCAGGGGGTATGGGCTACCTAACTCGTTGTAAGCTGCACTAATCTCTCACGTTTGATTGCTGCATGGATTCTGCAAGTAGCGTGGCTCCTCGCCGTTATACCTGCTCCTGAGCTCTGGCAGGACTTGCGATCGTGAGATGAGATTCATCTTACACCATTACTTCCACTTATAGATAAGTAATGCTTTACTATGCGCACTGGCCTACACACTATGCTTCAGCCTTACTCCTTACCCACCTAACCCACTAGCTACAACAGGCAAGACCACGCGCCAGACAGGCGAGACATTGTCTGTTCGTTCGCCTGTCAAGAACGCTACGACTGTGATCTCTTCTTGGGTCAACCAGCGCTGGTGACGCAAACTTGGCGAAGGGAGTGGAAAGAAGATATAGTATACCTAGCTACCTCTCTCTCTCTCTCTCTCTCTCTCGATCTGTTGAGTCAGGTTTCTATAAAAAGAAAATACAGAATAGGTATCTATACTGATAGAAGGCATGCACTTAAGCCGACCTAAAGCACCGCACGGGCCTAATTATCAAGAGGCTAGGTATACCTCACCAGGCTTAGGGAGACAGACAACTACCTAGGTCAGCACTTGGCCCTATCTAGGTAGTAGTGGATACTAAGTATATCTTTTCTGTAGGTGTGCGGGGGTTAGGAAAAAGGAATCCGGCAGATGGGTGGATAGTATCAAGCCGGCAAAGCGGCAGGCAAAAACTAGGGGTCGGGAAAAAAGGGGAGAAGGGGGCTGATAGGATGGGAAACGACACGATCTAACCAGCTCCTCCTCCCTCAGGATTATTATATAGGTAGGCTGAGGCAGGCTAGGTCTCGACCTACGACAGTCCTACACTAAACTATTTACCTTGACCTTGACTTTGAGCAGGATGGAAATCCCTACGTTAGCTTCGGTAATTACTAATAGGCAGGTAGCTATGTGCGTCCCTATGCCCTATGGACTATGATAGATACCGGTGTGATTGAGCTAGAGAAATTGTCCGTAACCATCATATTAGCAGTCACCGGAGCCGTGGCATTCATGGTCCCCGAAGCCTCCTCCGTTAAATCACAATTTCGTCATTGTGCCGTCCATTGTGTCCGAGCTATACCTCTCCCGGGCCAACCTCGATGACATGTGGCAACCTCGACAGCTCACACACGTATATCTTCTGGTACGCCTGACATGAGCGAGTACGTTCCTTGGAGGCCGAAGGCGACCATGGCATTTGACTAAGGTCTCTTGTCTCTTGTTCGGCACTCACGAGCTCTCGAGATAGCGTCGGCCAATATAGCGCAGCTGGTTTTGAGATAGGTCGGCACTCATGGCTCTCAAGCAGTCGGCGTATTCAAGGTTTAGCCATTATAACAAATGTATGACTTGTTACTGTCCTACGATCTACTACAGAAGTAGAGGCTCGGTACCTATTCGACAAAGCTCAAGTAAGAACGGACTTTTGTGCCGGCAAAGGTCACCGTTTGCTCGGGATTCTCGTCAATCAATCACATCACACGATGAGAAGAAAACGCACACACACTATCCAGGAACGTGGCACCACGCAATTGTCCGGGCGACGCTCGGCCGAGATGCAGTCTAAATGAAACTTGTCCTCCGCACGTGCTAGGTAGCGCTCTCAGCTCCGATAAATACTTCCACCTAGCACGGCGATGCAAGGAACAAACCACACTTGCGCTCATATCTCCGAACGCGTTGACTCTGGAGATCCACGCGCCCATCGCCACTTGCGCCGATGATGTCGAATGCCCAGGTTTGTCGTGTGTAGGTCGAACATTCAGTATCAGCCCGTTTACAATACCTACCTACAGCTTCTGGACGAGGTATACAGAGCTGCGACGACGAAGCCCCGGATGAGAGGGCTGGCCGACTTGCTTGAAGCGGACTTCCGGGGGGTTGACTATCTTAGCGTCTGCCGTCCGGCAGAGAGAGAGAGAGGCGGCTACGAATGGGCTGGGCAAACTCCCTGCTCGCTAGCTAGGGATTATCACGGTGTTGCTTACGGGGGGTATGCATGAGACCTAGCTGAAGGTTTCTTGTTTGAATAAGTACCCTAAGGGATTCGCTCAAGTTGTCAAGTGGCTATATCGGGCTTGATCGGGTAGTATTTCTGTGATATATGTCTGGTTAAGTAGATCTCTCTATCTGTTTATTTTTTGAGAGTCATTGTCATGTGTGAAGTCAGCATAAATACGCCTGTGAGGGTGTGAGGGAGGAAACGAACGTTTAGTGACCTTGTTGCCGAGTAGAATCAGCATGCAGCATGGGAGTTTGATATCAAAACCAAACCCCTGGTCCATTTTTATCGCTGAGTCTGTTTAGTGGCGAGTTGTCTGATTTTTTTTTTGCATTTTTTTTCAATCTGCTGTTTCTGCGAGTCATCCGTCTACAGCACAAACAAACAAAACGAGAAAGTTATCTATGAAGTTCCGCACCGCTCTACGTGCCTCCTATTCCCAGCATTCTGAAGCCAATGAATGTGGGAGCTGATGCGAATTTGTTGGCCTAATTAAGTATCTAGTGTACCTAGACAGTACTGCAAGACGAGACGGGCGTCTCTCGGAAGACGAAGACCGAGGGCGGCTTAGTTGAAGCAGGTGGAATTGGTAAATATCCAATTGCATAGCACATGGATATACGCATTAATAATGATTGCGCTTTGATTCTCAATAGAAGACTCGATAGATAAGCGTCTTTTTGTCAGCCAGCCTACCGACCATCCATCCATCCAACCATCCAACCATCCAACCGACCGACCAACCTCCCTGACCTTCCTTATGCCCAAGGTATGCTATGCCGTGTCAGACTACCTGCCTCTATATAAAACGCAAATAGGACGCTGGGATGCCAGTCCGGTTCAAAATGCTACCGAAAAAAACAAACCCCCCGATCCCCACGCGACGACAGGAGATGCCGGCCAAGGAGAGGAAAAAATAAATTGATGATACATTGGGTACGCGGGGGACGAGGCCGTCTCCTACAGCAAGTACCAATGCCGCTCGTAAATTGATCGTCATGTCCAAAAAGATGGTCTGGTCCCAACTGTTGTTCCCCCCTCTCCATTTCGTCGTCCCGGTTATTGGATCAAAACGAAAACTTCTCCCGAAGAATATCCCCGACGAAACGGCCGTCATGTGATCCAAGAGGGGAACAGCCTCGAGGGGTGAAAAAGAATCCAAATGACTACCTAGCTATCCGATAAGGTCCGCTCGCTTGCTCTTTTATGGTATCCAACGCGCCAAAAACAACCCCTGTAAATATCCATGATCGTACGTGCCCAAGAAATGAATGACCAAAATGAAAATAAGAAGTAGATAGACGAGCCAAAGTAAAATCGACCGTGTTAAAAGGCGCCGGATTGGCCTTGATTTCGATCGTGCGGCTGGACCTGGACCACGGGCGCAACCTGCTCGGCGGAGTCAAACGTACGTGCGGGTTTTGGGGAGGTGGCGGAGCTCGGCACTTCGTCCTCGCCTCGCATCTTCATGATCTCGTCTTTGCGGGCGACGGAGGGCCATGTCTTGTTACCCGCCTTGGCAGCGGCCTCGGCCTCGGCGAGCCACAACTGCCATTGGGGCGTAATTGGAGCGGCGCCGCTCCGCCGCACCCAGGCGGTGCGCTTGGTTTCCCGGATGGCGTACCAGAGCGTCCGTGTGAAGCTCTTGACGCCCTCGCGAGGGTCGTTGGGGTCCGTCGTCTTATCGGCGTTTTTCGCTTCCGGCGGCGTCACGTCGTTGAATTCGTAGCGGCTGAGATCCCAGAACAGACGCTTCGGCAGCAGGCCCATCGTCCAGTACAGACCGTTCAGGGAGATGTAGCTGGCGCCGATGAAGATCTGCACGTTCCACTTGCAGTTACCAAGTAAGATGACCGAGACCATGATCAGAAATGTCCCTAACCCCATGAGCACGCGGTACGCTTGTCCGCCGACATGATACTCGCACTCTTCGGTGCCCGAGTAGAGCTCACGGGCTACCTCCTCGGTGCACTTGATGAGCAGAAAGGCACCCTCACGAGTCCGTATGATGACATCGCCCGCAGGCACTTGATTGGTGTGGCTGCGATTCATGAGGATGGGTCGCCACCAGGAAGCCCATCCGACGACGGAACTCGCTAAGGCCATGAGGGTGACGGCGAGGATGGCGGTGCCGTCCTTCTGGGAGCCTGCAAAGCCAATGATGGCGAACGTAAGAAGGGCGGAGAAGATTTCTAGGATGTGAATGGGTGAGTATAATGTGGCCGGGATGGCAGGCCGGGCATCTGTGTTAGCCAGAGTCGGATTGGCCACGAAATCCTGGACTTTCTCTTTCATAGTCGCCCGCCGTGCCAGTTTCTGTGCTGGCGCCGGTGGGGTGGGACCAGCCTCAACATCTGCAACATCTGAAGTGAAGGCAACGCCATGACCCGTGGCGCGGCCTCGTGACCTCACGGGCCCGTCGTCCAAGGCGTCGGCAGGCGGCCCCTTTATGGACCTGGCGGCGGTCGAGAGACTTGTGTTTGTCCTCGGATAGGGTCGTAACTTTCCAAGGAAAGAGCCGCCACCGTTGGCGGCGGGCTGGGGGACCTCGATGCCCCCGGCATTGTTCTTGTCGCGGTGCTTGATCTCGAGGACTTGAAAGGCAAAGGGTTGCAGCTCATCGAGCGGGTGGATGATGTTGGCGAAGAAGCCGACGGTGTCGAGGACGACGCCGCTATAGACGCCCGTCATCCTGGCCGTGGTCTCGGGCAGCCTTGGCGGGCGGGAGGGCTTCAGCAGGGCCTGGGGCGCCGGAATGATGCGTGGCAGCAGGCAGAGAACGCTCGCAGTAATGGTCTGGGCATGTTCGGCAATGGAGGACTCGCCAATGACGGCAAGCAGCGTGACGACGTCGAGACGCCAACCGGCAGGGCCCTCGGCGTCGCGGACATCTGAGGAGAACCACCACAAGGGGTCTCTGGGATCAGTCGCAGTGGCCATTGACGTGCGCTTATATGTGTATGTATATGTGTATTTATAAATGTATGAATGTATATGTATATGCAAATGCAGATGTAGATGCAAATAGAGGGACCGAGATCGAGGCGGGCGAGTAAGTTAGAGTTTGGTAGGGTACCGACGGAGCGGAAGGTTTGAAACGGCGCAGCCTTAGCAGGGACGTTGAGTTCGGGGCTAATGTGAGACGTGAGGTCTTCGGGTCGTCTGTCGTGTCTCGTCTCTCGCGTGTCTCATTGCTCGTCTCTCGATTCGCTGTCGTCGTCGCCTGTCTTCTCGTCTCGTTGGCGAAGGAGCCCACGCAAGCGTTGATGCAAGGGGCGGCGGGGGTTGGCTCGTGGAGGACTTAATGATGGGATAACATATTCAATCTAGATTCCCAGCTGGATATGGAAAATAGAAATAAGGACGAAGAGCACTATATATTGTTCGAAGCCTTTTCTGCGTTGGCGAGACAAACGGTCGTGGCAGAGGTGATGAACAAAAAAGAAGAGAAGAGGTTCGGACTAGTACCTGACCTGCTATAAGCTTGCTGGGTACGAAGTACGGGGTTCCCTCAATATGAGGCGGTACAAGGCTTGTGTTGGGCCAAGGAGGGAGCACCTCCTGTAAACAGCATGTACCTAGCTACCCAAGTGCATTAGTACGTGGGTTGCCGTCCGGACCAGTGTATGCTACTTTCCCTGTCGTGGCTCTAGCGCAGGCTGCGATGGGCTGCCTTCCAGACTGGATCTCTGGAGCAGTTCGTACGCACCTCAGCACTTAGTACCTCACTCCACTTTGCCGGCATAACATAGGTACATACTTCAAGTAGGTACCTAAGTGTTTAAGACTCGGTGCTTCAGTTGAAAATACTTGTATATGAGTGGTACCTAGGTGTATTTACTATATCGATTTGCCCCTTTTGTATGATTCCATACCTTCTATTTTCTTCGTATGCTCTCTCGAAGCCCAAACACTCCTTTCCCTACAGAATACCAGCGGTATACCGTGCGAGATGTAGGATGTGTTGTGAGTTATCGGCGGAATCTCCCGGCCGCATGCAATACTTTGTTGTTGTTTTGTTTCGTTTTGCCCTCCTGCGTCCGTCCCGTCGCACAAATTCTCCAGCAAACGGCCATGAGAGGTCCGCCAAGGGCGGCGCAGACGTGTTGTGGCTGCGTCGCAGGCAATCGCGGCCGTTGATTATACGACCTGCCCTTCTGCGCGCTTAGTGTAGGTGGTGTATTAACTCGTCATTTGACTTGTCATTTGTCATCTGCTATTCGTCACTTATCACCCGCCCCCGCCCCCCTCCCTCTTTCTCACTCACAGCCTCGTTGGAGCTTTGGTGTATCGACTTTTCAATCAGAGTATCGTGATGGCGAATAATTAGTAGCGTAAGAGCTTCGGATAAGCCTGCAAGTGTCCGGGTATGTATGACGGGAGAAGACAAGAAGACGAGAAGACATCGCTAGTATATTGCTACAAAACCCGAAACCATGAATCCGTCGTCGCGGCGCAATACCCAACATCGAGGCTGCGCTGACAGAGAGAAACATTGACATGATCCTAAATGAAAACAAAAGGAACAAAAAAAAATGATAAAACCCCTCGCTCCAACGGGAACATGTTACCAGATATGCTCGTATCCTTCTATCCCAGTAGCGTATCGCATGGTATCGTATCGCTTTGGTATCTCGAGTTCATGTTGCCATGCAATCAATCGTTCCCATTCCCAGCCCCGGCCCTTCCGCCCCGGAACACCCAATGACCAAAAACACCGCGCAGACCACAAACCAGCCGGTTTTCCCTGCCGTGACCAAATCCTGTATCCCGAAACAATGTAGCCGTGTGTGAGCGTCATCATAGCTTAGCCGTGTCTGCGTTGCCCGCCGCGTTTCGCAACTTGGCCAGTCTCGCCGCTTGCGCCTGTTTCTTCATTTTCGGGAGCTCGGAAATGCTGTGATAGTGCTGCTTAGAGGTCGAAGCCCTGATGACGGCGTCGACGAATTCTTCCCACCGTTTTTCCCATTCCCTCAGCATCCGTCTGCGCTCTTCCCCGCTCAGGCAAGAGTGTTCTATACTCCACCTAGCGAGCTGCTTCCAGGCGTATATGTTAATATCCTCGTGGCCCGCCATAACTTCGTAAAAATCGTGAGAAAGAGTTGAACTGAGAGAGGAGGTAGAGTTAGCTGGCTGAGACGGGACGTACGGCTTGGAGTGACTTACTTGAAAATAGTTCCGTTGTCACTGCTGACGGCGCAGTGCATCTTTTCGTCGAGCAGCCGATAGATTGCGTGCCCATCCATGCGTTCTGCTAGCCCTAGAACCATGTTGGAGATCGGACATGTCTCCACACAGACGTTCTTGCTCCTCATTGCCTGGAGGACATCCATCTTCTCAGGTAAGGCATAGCCGTGACCGATGCGCTTAGACCCGAGCCTCAGGGCCGTTTCCAGATTGCCCTCTAGATCGTCCGGAGTCTCGCCGCAGTGGAACAGGAATGGTATATCGAGGTTCTCCCTCTCGCATCGTGCCTTGAAGTTTTCGAAGTCTTCCTCGAAGAATTCCAGAGGGTGGAGCATGGCGAAAGCCTCCTCGCCGACCAAGTCGAAGCCCGCAATGTAGCCCGGCCATCTCTTCTTCATTGAGATACACTCGTCCAAGGCCAGTCTTACGGCCTCGCGGCTAAAAGATCGCGGCGTACAATAGATGACTTTCATGCCACTAAACGTTGGCCGGTGGCTATCATCGACAATTATCCTCCCATCGTCCGTCATGTCACCGATATCTTTCATGAACTTCTCGTACTCCTCGATAATCAACTGCATGGTCCCGAAATTGTCAATTTTAGACTCGGCGGTGTCATTGAGAATCTGGTTAGTTTGCATGAAGTTCGGACGTATCTCGGCATATTGCACGTTGTCTTTGACGAATTCTTCCAGGCACTGCCGCGTATATCGTCGGAAGGCCGTCTCGTAGTTGAACAGGCCTTTCATCATCTTCGTGCGCCCATTGAACGCGACCCATGCCCTAGAGCTCATTAGTTACATGCATCGATGTGGTGAGGGCTTTGGTGCCTTACTCGCGTGCAGAATCCCGGACGTGCGTATAATTGCTCTGGGAAATTTTGAGCTCGGTTTCTATTTTCCATTCCTGTTCGTTAAACGGTCGAGGGGATGTTCCGTTTGAGGCTGGCTGTTGCGGGTTGGGATGCATCGAGCGTACTGGCGTAGGTTCCTGGACCACGACCGATCCGACTTTGGCAGATGCCTTCTCTGCACCGTGGGAATAAAAAGATTGTACTTCCTCTTGACCAAAAGTGACCTTGCTGATAAGGAAATCATCGCAGTTGCCATAGCCTTGCTCCTCCCAGCGCTCTCGAAAGTATTGATACCGCATTTCCTCAACTTGCGGGGTGTTATCCTGAGTTCCGCGCTTGTAAGAGTCACTGAAGATATCTGGGCCCAGCTCATCGTAGGCGCGGGTTCGGGCGGCATCGTCTTTTATGCTCGCCGCCTGCTCGAGCTTCCTTAGCATTGAAAAGTCGCTGGCTTCCTTGGCCTTTTGGTGCATCCCCTGCCGAGTCTGCCCAAGGTTACGCAGGCTAAACTCGAGCTTGCAATTTTCAAAGTCCTCCGCTACGACAAGTCGGCGGTCACTCCAGACATACATGTTGGCCATCTCTTTGGCGTAGCCGAGGAGCACGCCAGGTCGGAGAGTAGAATTGAAGTGAATATGAAGATGTGCGCCTTTGGGTATCATGCCAGCCACATGGAAGAGCTGTGTGTCATGCAAGAGATGGCGCACGTCGAGGAAATGCTGGCCTGGTGAGACAGACGCGTTGGTAAAGACAGCCCGGTCCTCCCGTTTCATGCGCGCAATGACCTCTTTGGCCTGCGCTTCTGTACTTTTCGCATGGTGCGACATTGTGCGGTCGCTCTCGTCTTCGCGGGATGCCATCTCATGCTGAAATGCAAACTTGAACTGGCCCGGATGGCCGTGCCCCTGGGCACCGTGTTTGCGAGTGTGGTCAGTCATCTTGGGTTGCCGCGAGGGTGTCTGGTGAGATGTGTGCGAAGGTGAGTCCCCACGATCTTTGTCGCAGTCGGACTCATCGCCCCTATTTATACTGCAGGAGGTGCCCATGAGCGCCTTCAAAGTGTGTTTTGGCCGTGCTATTTGCTTGCACAACGAGGCAAGGAATGAAGGGATATAATGGCTACCAGTCATATGTGTTTTGTTTGCCGTGTTGTTGGCCGCTTGTCTCACTAACAGGATGAGGAGCGATCCCTGCTGCCGGGTCGTGGGCGTGACTGAAGCTGAATCGAGGTTGTAGGGGACTTATTACAGAGCACCAACTGGATGCGCCGGGTGATCCACTGGACATGTGCCTGTGCCAATGACCAGCTCTCATCTGGGCGTCTGTCGGGACATTTATGTATTGCAGCAGCGGTCACCGATGAAGCCGTTGACATCTACTACCTATTTGGTCATCTGGATAAAGCTGACAAGAATGCAAGTTGGTAGTTGATGAGTCTAGCATCAGCTAGTAGTACCCTGTACGAAAGTATCTGTGGAGTGCATCCCCAAGGGCGTTTCGTGCCTGGGGCTAGCCAGTTGCAACTGCTCTCTTTCTTTCTTGTCCCTTTTCTAGGCAGTGTCAGAGCCTGGCGGTTCGCCTTGATCCGGCCATGGAACCTTTTAGCCCATTGCGGGGCCCTTGTAATGGTACCTCCACTTAGTAAGTAAAGTTGTAGATACTTACTCTGATACATGTACCCGTAGACCCGTAGAGCCTTACCTGCATGTACACAGTACCTGCTCTTGGTTGTGCCCCTCCCGGCGACATTTTGGCCACGGTCCCGATTGAAGGTCTTGAAGCCCTGAGTCCTGACTTGCTGCTCAGCCCTGCTGCTATCTCCCTCCATACATGTAGTATAGCCTCCATGTAGCAGCCCAACATACAGCTTCGACCGTTGTCCTCAAGCTAAGTGTACAATCATCGAGATTCCTTGCCGCCCTTGACAAGTTGACATGAGCAACGATGACATGTTCTGATTTTGAAACGACGCCTCTGATAGATCACATTTACATCTGCGGATTAACGCTTTCTCCATCGTAGAATATGGCGCTTAAGCTACGCATGACTTCATTATTATTATCCTTCAGGGAGGCATTCTGGCTGCTCGCAAACATGTCGAATCACGTGGAGTCACTCTCACCATGTGACTACACTTTTCACCACCCCTTTAACGAGCCACGATAATATCATCAGTACAACTTATTCGGTAGTAAGTCACTCCCCTCCGACGTTATAGTCTCTATCAAATAGAAACCTCCATGTCCATGGCCAGTCCACAATGAATTAGAGTTTACTGCGCAACTAAGACAGTTGACATAGACAAAAACTAAGATACGAAGTATTCACACTTGAAATCGAGGTTCGTAGCTCTCTAGCTAAGCTATACATCCTAGATAATATTACCCCTTGATGAGTTAGGCTGACCGGAATCGAAGCTGCCTCGGATAGTGCCCTACGGCGACTCTTGTGTATACATGTCTCTATCTGATAGATTATTGTATCACGAACTTTCTCTACGCCTTATTTTAGTTGGCGTGATATCTTGGCGTGATATCCATAGCTTCGCAATTAATAGACACCTGCCTATCTAGGGAGAAATGATATGATCCAACTCGGCGGTTCAGCCCCTGAAATCGGTAAATATGAGCGGAAATGGCCATGGGTCTGTTTTCTATCATCTCGAGCATAGCCATAAAGTTAACACGACACAAAGGCTGTGCTATCAAATTTGTACGCCAAACTGCGGAACAATGGGCGGACAAAATAAACAATTTCCGGAGACGAAGGGAAGAGAGAGGCACGATGCAGGTCATCGGGAGATTCGTGGCAAAAAACGTATCGGAGTCATTTCTAAGAGTAAATATTGACCTCTGCCCTTTCTCTTGGGCCACAACACACCAGACCAGGGCAAGCTTCTATACATGCCCGTTGATGTCAGAATATGCTCATTTTGCTACATGGAACGTATCAAGCCATTCGTAGGGGTGAGAAATCACGGGATACCTCGTGCTCAACGAGCCCTGATCTTCCAAGGCGGAACATTTCTTCCAAGGCTAAGCCCCCGAGTCAGGCCGTAATATAGAATGGAGATGTTTACTAGCCCTCGTGATAAGGAATATTCTAAAGGATTCTCAAGGTCAACGTTAAACAACAAATCCCCCCCCCCCCCCCCTTGATCCACTTCCTAGACGAACAGTATCCCTCGTGTGGGCTGTGGGGCGGTCCGGGCGGATAACAGAGCCATGCTTTTCCAACATCAAGCTTGAATTTACGCAAGGGGCAGCGTGTCTTCTTCCCCTAGTCAATAGGTAGTCTCACAAGCGTTAGTTTGACAAGGGGCGGACGATGGTTGAGGCCCAACTGATGCAATGATCAAAGATTAGGCAGGCCTATTGTTTCCACTGGAGGCGGAGTGTACGGTATGGTGTTACTTGGACCACGTGGGTATCAACGGCGTGACATAGTACCCAAAATCAATGAACTGGGCATGCGACCTATGATATTACATATGACATAGTATCGACACCACCAGGAGGAGCAGGAACAGCACATCTACAAATTCCGTCAGTGGAAGAAAAACGAAGCTAGTCATATTATGCATATCCACAAAAGCAAAGGATAGAGCAATCCGCCTCGAGACTTCAAACAAAGCCTCCACATTCCCGTATTGCGATCCAGGAAACGCCTGTATATAGAAGTGACACGCAGAAGTAGCGCTGATGCTAGGTCGACGGAATCGTGAATCTTTCACCGCAAATTACCAGCAAGTTGAAGCGGCCATTCATTCGACCGAAATATAAAAATATTTTACCGACTCTTCTCTCAAGAGTGGATCACACCCCTGCCTAGACCAGGAACTCTCTAGAAAGCCTCAGGCAAAATCCGATAAAACCCCACGGTTCCAAGGGAATAGTACACTAATTAGATGTTTGGCCTGTTCCAAGCTTGGGGCTAGAACGCCTGCATCGATGGGCAATTCTCTCCTTCTAACTTCTTGTGCAGGGATCCATTTTCAACCTTCGACGCTAGCGTCGGCTGTTCGAGCCGAGGATGGAGATGCTCTCATTCGAGAGATACAACCCCCAAGCTGCCTTATTCTAGTTCTGCAAATAGGTAATCAAGTCAAGTGGCTCCAAGCGGAAAGCAACAAATACCACGCTAGGACTGATAGCTGAGCCGCTGAATATTTCATGTGGAAATCAACCAAGCCCAGGCGAGCCTAGAGGAGAGGGGGTAGCAGAGAGAGAGAGTATATAAAGTTTTCTCCAGAGGAGATTGGAGATTGAAGCCCTCGATCCCCACAATGTCATCCGAGTCAAGAGAATAAGCACGAGCGAGGCGTTTGAGCTGGAACCTCGATCTCCACCGGTTGTTCGCCTTGAGCCATTATAAAGTTTCATTTCTATGCCGTCTTGCTGTTAACAAATAGCATCTACCTGAATGAAGCTGCGGCGAGAAGAACCTCACTAATCTGGGAATTTCGAAAATTACAGGATTGAAAAAGATTGAATTTATCTACATAGGTATATGATGATGAGATATAGAGAGATGCATGTTAGCAGTCGAAAATAAGTGTAAACCCGGACCTACATCAGACTAGTCCGGAATAGTCTAGTCTGCCTATTAGTGTGCTGGACTACTGCCGAGCTAAGCCCTCACCCTGGTTTTTACACTTCCATTTCGGGCAATGCCAAAACCCTAAATCGGGACAAACGACGACATACGACATATTAAAGGTACCGACAATGTTAACCGCTTGGTACGATAAGGGTGAGACAAGAATCGTCAGACTCCATTACAGATCTCATGAGAACCAGGAACAAGAGACCCTTGCTGACACTAGCCAGTACATCTAAGGGATCTCAGGCTCGTCGCGCCCAGGTATAAGTCGCATGGAAACTGGTGGGTTCGCAAATTGATCGAACTTGACGAGAGCGATACGCCAGGGAGCCCGTATTTCACCGGAGGCGAAGCAAACGAGCTTCGATCCACCTGGAGCCCAGGTTGATATTCATGACAGGCTCAGCATGCCACATCCGGTAATGGTAACATACACTCGGTGCAAGCAGATGCGGATCGATCCTTCTTAGTATCGACCTAAGCCCAGTATAGATCACGATAATTTTCTCCCGAAGAAGTGTATAGCTTACTAAGTAGATGCCTGTATCTCACGGCCTCCAGTTTCCTTATCACCCGTGCCTGGAGACCACGGGCCTCCACGTGGTCTTTATACACCTACGGGAGAAGCTTAGCAGATGGAGAACTTCCTCTCATACGCGATACCTAACATGTCTGATCGCCAGCAGCGCTTAGAATAGCCACTACTACGAAAATATTATAAAATAGCCCACAGATGCCCAATTGATTTTCCACCGCAGTAGACAAGGGAAACGGTCTAAAAACAGACAATCAAGAACATATAACCTGATAGAAGATGCAACAGTACCACAATGTATTTTTCGGTAATTATCCAAATGTAACTTCATCTTAGATGATGATATCGCCAAAGGTGGCTCAGGTGATACAGGAAGTGTATTAATACTTAAGGACTTGGGAAGGCAATTTGACAAGGCACAAGAAAGATGCAATCGCCATTTTATTAAACCACTTGGAAAAAGGCACAGGACTATCACTAGACAAATACGAACGTACACCGTCCCTTCGTGCGTCAGTCACACATTCGTTTACTTGCCCACTAACTCGCCTTGAACCACTAATTAAAGCAACAAGTGCTTTACTAGCTACTTATAGCTAGTGCTGAGGTGGAGAATTAAAAAGTGGAATTTACCAGATCGTCAAATCTGTCCATGGAGCCATGGTTATATTGAGGGCTCATGGTGTATTGAGGGGCGTAGGCAGTTCGGTTTCAGCTAGCGAAAAGGCAGTTCGGGATTTCACTCAAAAATGCACGATTCAGTCTAATTCTCGAGAAACTACACGACGTAATTGAAAAGCCTATCCTGCCTCCGGGGTAGATGGGTATGGAATCGCGGCATGTTCAGCATGTAGAAAGAATCATGTGTCATGGGATGTGCATATTGATTCCCACCAGACTGCCAATCTTGTCGTGATGTACAGAATGATATGGTGTCTGCTTTCAACTCTTCACGCCATGAGAGAGGAGAGGGGGGCATCACTTGAGCTGGAGATGATGCGGTAAGAATAAAATCATTGTCTGTCTCTGTATTGACTATCTAATGGATGCTCGTCATCATTCTAAGGCTAAACCTGTGCATATTACCACCAGCGAGGGAAAACTGCCTCTTGGGTCGTCTCGCTCGAATGGGTATCTGCGAATCCTCTAGTGCGAGAGGCGGTGTCACGCGGAACTCTCTATTATGTCGCTGGAAGATGCCTAGCATCGTCGACTCTGCACTCACACTCTCAACCAGATACCGAATGTCTTGCTGCCCACAAAAGAAGTCGGTTAAGCCTGTCCGAAGCTAGTCTCATGCTGCTTGGTTTATCGGAGAAGTCCCCGGAGAGGGCTAATAAACGTCTACTCGTTGGTTTCTTTGGAGCTCTTGGGGTTGGTGCGATTGGGATGCACGTGATGTGAGAGCTCGGGCCCTCTAGACTAGGGTCCTGGTACTCCTCATCGTCGGAACTAGGGTTCTCACACTTCTAATCGTCGAACTTGAAGCTTCGGCTTGTGTGAACGTCTAAGGGGCCTCCCTTGTAACTTCCCCGTTTCTTCTTATTCTTCTCTTTGGTGAAACCCTTGCCCTTTGTCACGATTAGATCTCGGTGCGCCTGCTCGCCGTATCCGTGAGAAACATAGTTGTTTGAAGATAAACGAGGATCAACTACGACATCCTTGGAAATGCGAGAGAAAGGCTGATTTTGGGTTTTCTTCGTGTTCGACCCGTTCTTGCCTCTGTTGTTCGCCTTCAATGTAGACGGATTAGGGGGAAGGGGGGCAAATTCCGGAGAAGCCTTCTCTAGAGTCGCTGAACTGTCCGATGCCGCACCATCAGCGGCCTTGCCATCCTCTTCTGTTTTCGGTTTTCTTTTCTCTGATTCGGACTCAGATTCGCTGGACGAGTCAGAGTCAGAGGCAGGGAGCGGGATTTTAGACGCAGCCTCTACCTCGTCTTCTGAGTCGGAATCTGATTCAGAACTAGACGAGGAGTCCTCGGATTCAGATTCAGAGGAACTCTCACTCTTGGATTGAACCTGTTTTGCTGTCTTAGGCTTAGGCTTCTCGTCAGCGCTATCGTCAGAAGATTCAGATTCTGAGCTGGATTCCGAGGATGAGCCTTCATCTGAGCTATCTTGCGTCTTGAGCTTCTTGGATTGGGGCTTTTCTTTGCTACCCTTTGATTTCGAGCTAGTGACGTCTTCGTCAGAGTCTGAGTCGGAGGACGAGCTGTCATCATCGGATTCCGCCTTGCGCTTTAGAGATTTGGGTGATGCAGCGACCTTGGAAGCTGGGGTCTTGGGTGCCACGGTCTCTCCCTTGTCGCTGTCACTCTCACTTTCACTGTCACTTTCACTATCGCTCTCACTCTCGCTAGAGCTAGAGCTACTTGAGGACGACCCGGCGGCGGGCGCATCGGCCATGGCAACATCATCGTCGGAAGACTCGTCCTCGCTGGAGCTGTCACTATCGGAGCCACTGCTGGAAGAGCTGGGGGAGTGAGCGCTGCTGCTGTCGACTTTGGTGATTTGGGCGATGGCGTTGGGCGTGGTGTCTTTGCTGGCGAAAGTCTGCCAGCTTTGGAAGATAGAGACCAAGGAGTGATGTTCCTTGTCAGCGGACTTCTCGGCGCCGTGACCCTTCCACGCCTTGGTGGCTCGATGCTTTCGAAACTCGCGGTGGGCATTGTCAAATCCTTGGTCGGAGAGGAACGACTCGACAAGATCCATGAGCTGAGCAGGCGGCTTCTGGGTGGACGGTGTCGATGGTGCCAAGGGTTTCGTGACGGCGCTGGACTGTCGCTTTGATGGCTTTTGGGCCTTTTTGGCCTTCTTCTCCTGCTTGGCGGCCATTGTGGATGGTGTGGAAGCTGGCTGGGTCGAGGGATTCGAGCTCGAGTTGTTGGTGAATAGCCACGATGGCGGGGGTCCCGAAGATGTCAGAGATGTAATTGTATTTCTAGCAAATTGGGAGCTCTTCGACATGGCCCGGGAGAGCCACTGGAGAGGAAGCGAGCGAGAACGATGATCAGCCGCTGAGACGAGACCAGAGACGGGCCAGGGAGAGGAGAGAGGAGAGAGGAGGAGGAGGAGGAGGAGAGAGGGGAGCACAAAGAAGTGAAGGCTCGTCACTAAGAAGCAGCAACGGTCATGACTTGTCGTCACTGCTGGCCACTGCCACTGCCACGAAGTATAGTGTTGTGGTGGTTGTTGTTCCTGCTCCTGATCGATTATAAAAAAAATTCGGATCGCGACGGAGATCGGCCCCAGATAAGATCGAGATAAGGAAGGTCCAAAGGTAGCTACTCCTCTTTCTGCCAGGCACGAATGGCTCTCACCGCTTACCGCTTACCTCTTACGACCTTAAGACTGAGTGGACTTGCTCGCTTTGGTAATTACTAACTAAAGCTTAGTAGGTACGCGAGCCTAGACCCTGGGCCGAACTGGCCTGATTCGTACTAGTACGAGATCCATACCAGCCGCTAGTCCGTAAGTAAGAAGGTACCTATGCGTACCTCGGTAGCTTGTAGCTCCTGGCGTTTGTCAACTTCCCTGCCGCGCAAAAGATAAAACATCAGAAACAGTACTATCTAGCAGCTCATCTAAGTTTTCATGGAAATCATTAACATCAATATGAAGAAGCTAGGCATAGACAAGTAGATCAGCACTTGGTCTAGGGGCAGGCAAAGATGACCGTCTTCAGAGAGAGATTAGCTACCCCGCCTAAGAACCAGCTGTTCGATCGCAGGGAATTTCTTGTTCGTCACTACCATCTACAAGTATGGATAATATGTCAGGCGCATTTTAATAGGGGTTTAAGAGCTGTTATTTATTTTATTTTATTCTTTTGCTAGGCAGTAATGCTCGATGTTTACGTGATATAGTGTAATCTTAGCTTTACATTGGGCTTAATTGGCCAAGTTTCTTAACTACCTCTAAGCATTCAACAGTCGAGGACCAAGTATAAGTTGCTTTCCCTGTGCGGGGCGCTGTTAAGATCTCACGAAGATAGAAAACATTCCGACACTTCTACTTGTGTAGGAATCTATGATTCATTAGTCTCCTGGAGCTGTTTCACGTCTCTCTTGTATCTTCCTTGACAGGGTGTCAATGGGATCTAATCTAATCTAATCTATCAATGATAAGTCTTCGAATAGGGGTTATCCACCGTCTGGTGAGGCACTCAGACCCAGACCTCCATGACCCAGACCTTCATGAACCAGTTCAAACCTCAGAGATCAAGGCCTTTGGCTTTAATTATATCCGTGCTGCCTGAAATTCCTGCGAATGCGAAAGTCTCATGCCATTCTCAGAGTTGCTCATCAGCTGAGAGATGAACTCGGTAAGTGCCAGATCCGTTCCATAGGCTATAGTCCCTTGCTTATTAACTAGTACTTTGCCGACCCCTTACGGCAGATGCCCGGTACGTAGACTTCTTCTCTTTAACTATATCATTGACTATATTAATATCTACTGTGCCACTCATTACCTTGTCCAGAAACGAAGGCGTTCATATGTAGATATCTCGGCTCCGTCGTCATCTTTGAGTTTCTCGGATTCAACCGCCCTCAGCGAGCTTATCCCTGTCATGCCCGCCGGAGGAGAGGATTCAGCTTTCACATTCTCGAGAGAGACGATCTCAGGTCAGTTTGTTGATGTGGATGGAGTCCCCTTCGATAGAGTGAGCTCTGAGAGAGGTCCTCCACTTGATGTCGGCATCACTTTGTTTCTCTGTCCTTGCCCCTCGTCTGCGCCGGGAATGAGTTCTGGCGACAAGCTTTCTATCGCGTACAGGACCAGGGATGCCGTGGTCTTGTTGGCCATATTCTCAATACTGGGATGCTGACTTGGGTCGATTTTGAAGGACCGCGACCGGATATCTACGGACACCAGCGAGTCTAAGCCTAAGCTACCGCCGCGTGCTGTCATCGACTCGTCGTCCGGGGTGGATACCTGCAGCACCACACGCAGTTATGTGGCAAATGCCTCTGCGTGATGAAGCAGTAAGTCATTTACAGCGACCTGCGTGCTCTTACAGGGACTGCAACGCTTACGCTCTGTGACTTGATACGCTTCCTCCATGGTGTAGCACCGACGCAACCGATCGCTCGGCACCAGGGACGGGGTTCTCCTCGCCTTTTGCTGTACTGAGCCTCTTTGGACACGGTTAAGGCAGTGAGCGTGGGATCGGTGCACCAGTCCTCCTTCGCCATTCGCAGCATGAGGTATCTCGACGATACTGTCAAGTAACCTAACAGTAGATAGATGAGCTCCGTTCGCGGCCGCATCTTGCGGGAAGTTCGAGATTCATGCCAGCATCTCGAGTCGTGTCTCTAGGGATAGGTCGGAAGCTCCTTTATAAGGCAGTAGGGAATTTCCCGTTTCGACATTACAATACACGCTCAAATACGTCCATGTTGATATTCGGAGGGCTCATATGTGGCCACAAGTATCTAAAAGTAGATGCGGTGGCCTGCAACGCGTTTTGCTTGCGCACCAAGGTTCCATGATATGGGAATCCTTTACCGATGACGCCTTGACACGTCGAGCTTGCAGGACATTTCAGAGCCGGATGTAGGCCGACTTCAATTGCCAAGTCGCATGATCGTGCAACCAAGGCAGTGCTAACGGCCTGCGAGAATAGTACCGGACTTGTCACGTTATCGGCTCAGGATGTGTGTCCCACACCCGGAGTGTCAGTTTGAACTGGTTATTGTAGACGCCGGAAATCCAAGTCATGTCACTCGGCTCTGGCACCACAGGCTTAACGACGTAACGGCGTAAAGGAGCCACGTACGGGTTAGAGCAAGGCAGCATGTGTGTTGAGTGATATGCTTTATCGACCTGCAAGCGGCGGTGAAAGATTCCCTCGTCCTGAACTATGCCTTCCAACTCGGCTATCGCGTCGTCATCGCCTGGATGGTGATACCGGAGGGCGAAACGACCGCTGCGGCAACGACGCGCTCCTTGAAGACCCTATACATGCATAATTCAGCCGCATCCTCGGGCGACGTGCCAACAGCCAATATGGCACCTTTGACATCTGGGCCGCTTGGACTGGAGGCCTGATCAAGATGAACACCGCGAAAGTACGAAGTAATCATAGCGTTCCGAGCACCCAAAAAGCCTGGGGCACAAGCAGCTGCTATTTCACCTGTGGTGCACTGAACAGATCAGGCCAGCTGGACCCGAATTTTACAGGATAAGACGAACACACCTGACGAGTGCCCGACGATTCGGAGGAGGCCCGCGAGCAGAGTCTGTATGGCAACGTGAAAGGCGTGAGGAGCGGACCTCGAAGCGCTTTACTGTCCTGCGTCGTAATTATCGAAACTCTCGAGGATCGCTTGTGCATTGGCACCACCATGTAGATCGTAGGTACTCCTTGCTTCGACTACGCCACGGAGCCGCAAATGGTAAATTTAGCGAATTTTAACACGTATCGTTAATTCTGCTTCATGTTCGCATAAAAGCGCTCTGTTTCAGTTTACTAAATTTGGATATAATATGTAAAATAATCATGCTGGTGGAAGACATGTACACTACCTAATACTCAAATTTAACTTGCTCGAAGAACCTGACCAATGACCATGTGAGTCTAATGCCTACGAACCCATGGATCCGAACAAAGCCCCGACTAGAGGAAATAGTGAGCGTTGAAAGTGCAACCAGCCCCACCGCTCCACGAGCTCTCGTGCAATTGTCCAGCTTCCCGACGCTGGAGCGGACGAAGTTGCAACCGAGGTTTCAGCATTCAAGCGGAACAGGGTATCATTAGTAGTGCGCATGAAAATCCAAGTGAATGGCACCATGGAAATTGTCACGAGGCCTGCTACGAGAAACAACCGCCACGGCCGCCCCGCGCTGATTTTCTTAATGGCCAAGTACGTGTATAGCGCGGTCGTAGCCACTGCCAGCGCTGGCAAGACAATATGGCCGTAGTGATACATGCGTGCCCATTGGGCGAAGAGCAAGCCTGGATCCGGCGTCGTGTCGAGGAAGACGGGAATAGTGAGCATTGAGAGGCTCATCATGATCCCTGGTGTGGCATATCAGTTAGTCAGGGGGGAAAGTGTGCCACTCAACTGTAGGTGATGCGTACCGGACAAGAAAGTTCCTAACCAGACTGCCGCCGTTTGAAAAGATGTAAGAGGGCTTTGCGCAGCTGTCATCCCATCTACCACCGCACCGCCGTCAATGAATTGAGAAATCCACCCGATGGTCATGCTGTTGATATCCGATGAGCGTCCGGCACGAGACGAGCGGGAGAGAGAGGGAGAACTTCGAAAGGAAAATGACACTTACCTGCTTCTCTGCGTATCCGCAAAATGCACATGATCCCCCATTAAATGCTCCTTATACCATGGGTCTTGTTTAAAACTCTTGTAGTCTTCCAATTGCCGAAACACGACCTGACTGAAACAGTCGAAATCGGCAACCACGGCCATTTGGGAGTCGTACAGCTCTTTCATGTACCCCCGTGTCTTCATGGTGTTGTGTATCTTGATTATCATCAGTTTGGGAGTAAAACATTCCATACCGGCGCTCACGGCCTTGATGAATGAAACCTGTTGAAGCAGAGACCACTCGGCTCACGCATAGTTGAAACTTTTCGCGGTACCTACCTGAGTCCATCTAATGATCCCGTACTTGACCATGAGATCTTGAGTCATGGGTGCCGATATTTTTGTCATGTGGTGCCTGTAGTCTTCTTCGCTCATGCCTGGCTTGCGGTAGCCGCAAATGGTGAGACAAAGGAGTTTGCCATCTGCCGGGGCGGAAAAGACATAAGCCTCTGACGCCATTTGAGCTATCTTAGATCATCGGCTACTGACCTCTAATAGAAAGGGAATAAGGCGACCGCAATGTTTATAAATTTAGATACCAATATATATGTCGAGGCAAAAAACATACACATAGAGCAAATGACTGGAAAGTAGCAAGGGTCCTTTTCCCTTTCTATTTCTCCGTCTTCTTTTAGTCTGTGACAAATACTTTCTTAGCGGGCTCGGGCCCCGACATTCGGCCACCAAATAAGTCGTGGCGCAAAAGGATCGGCTCAAAGAGTCAGATATCGGAGTCCGGCCCGTCAGCAAGGATTTTGCGAACCGTACCCTACCTCAGCTTAACATTTATTCTGATTAACAATGTTTCTCGTATGCTTGGAGTTAATATGCTCTTTTACATAACATCAAAACGAGCGGTGTATTTAATAATACAGCTATAGTAAGTGGTATTTTACCAAGCGGATGGTCGGATTTGGCCCTGGTTAGCTATCTGATAGTTTCTATTATTGCTCCCTTGTGCCTACGCTTCCTGGTCTGCTATAGTACTAGTTACAGGTGAAACTCTACCCTACAAGCTTTTCGCTTAGCTCCCATCACTTCTTGCCTTCCAGCCTATTAAGTTAGGAGTGTTGAAATATAACTAAATAAACTTGAAGATATTATTTTAGCATTATTACCCTGACTTGTCTTTTTATATTTCGCAGTACTAATATGTTATTATCTAATACTCGGACAATCCGTAAAATTCCACTCCTGATGATGACCGCATGGCCGAATGTCGGAATACTATCTCTGGGGGGACCTAGATTCTCCCTCGCGAGACAGTGTCTCAATCTCTTGCATCCACGCAGGCAGCTATGCCTGGTCAGGCACTTCATCCCAAGCCTTATCAATGCCAGCCATGAGTACCCATTTAGCAGGCCCTGAAAGATCCAATGTTGTGTCATACGACATACGGGCCAGCCTCAGCCAGTCCTCGCCCTTCAGCGAGATTGAAATAGGGGCTGGCGTGTGGGGTCTTCCCTCAGTGATTCTCCGCGCCACTTCAGCTCCCCTGAGTAGAGCTCGAACGAACTTGGCCACGTGGCCGTCATCATGCTGCTCGTTTACTGCCCGAATCAGAGCCTCCCAGTCCATGCTTTCACTTGGGTGGCCGGAGTAATTCCTGATTTCATTGATTTCGAGGTGGGGCACCCCGCAAGTGGCGTACCATAGCAAATCCATACGCCCTTTCCACTCTACCAGTCGGATCTTGGCTTCCGTGCTGACCCAGGGCTGAGTGGCAAATATGGTGAAGAAGAACGAGCTGGTCACGCAGTGCATGAAGAAGAAATCGATTTTGGTAGCCTTGCCAGGGCGCTGCGCAGCGCCAGCCATGAGAGAGCAGAAGCTGATCATCTCGGCTATTTTGTGCTCGAGTGAATCTTCGTTCACTCGCCACTGTGAAACAATTGAGAGAAGGTCCTCGCCTACTTGGGGGTATATGCAAAGCTTCTGCTTCATGGTGCCAATGGGGCCAACAGTGCGGCCGGCTCGACAGATAGCATCATTGTCGGCAATCTTGCCTGCTAGGTCGAGGAGGGATGTGGTGGTAGGCTCCTCTCTACCCAACGCCAGCTCTTCACCACGATAAAAGAACCAATCTGTATCAAATGACTGGTGCGCAGCTGCCTGTGCCAAAGCCTCTGCGATGATACTGGGCAACTGGAACTCGACGCCTAAGCCGAGGTGAATGATGGCGTGATAAGCACCATCATACATGAGAGGCAGCAATGTGTTGGCAATCTTGCTACGACTGAATACGTACTCGTTGACGACCTCCCGCCAACCTTTATTGTTTATCTCTTGTTCGAAAAAGGCAAGGAAGTTGGCGTACTGACTCCCGTCCTTCATCATTTCAAGGAAGAAAGACTCGTCTTTTAGCTTCTGAACCACATGATCATGGAGCTGTGGCATCCCCCGTTGAGTCGGCAAGTCGTCGTCAAATGCCGTCTGCAGCTCGGACGGACTGGCACCAAGGGCAAGACGGGTGAGCAGGTTGTGTGCGATGTGATTATGACCATTGAGATCCCGAAAGAAAATGTGAAGGTCGTCATGATTTCTCTGCAGCAGCTTGTTCGTAACATTCAACGTTTCAGTCGTAGGAGAGAACCCATAATTAAGTTTAACTTGATCTGGGGAAATGGAGACTTGGTTAGAATTCGCCATGGTTGCGAGCGATATGACACGAGTGTTGCAGGTGCCGAAAAGTCATGAGACAAGTTGTGAGAGTCAAAGGTTGAATATATACGATACCTTATCATCGCAAGATGAACACTCTTACTCCTGATGCCGGTCTAATCTCAATCAACTTGCCACACCGATGGCGCTGGATCGTGCCAGTAGGATTAAGTCGGAGAGTGCTTAAGCCGGAATACCGGGCAACAGTGACTCCGCAACTTCGGAGGCCGACGGGGCCTACTATTACGGTGTTCACGTCGAAACCGGTCTACAACATAACACATGCATAAATTGATAACTCTAAAACAGGCCAACCATGTAACATAGGACATGGCTAATGCTGGTCATACAATCTGTCGATATTTCTAAACATACGTTTGAGTCGTCAAGTACATCCGCCCATTCTAATATGGCCTATAGCGGTCCCGCCATCTCGGTGCACGTTACCATTTCTGTTGATCCGTCTAACAGGGATGCCTTCCTCTCCGCCCTCAAACCGACGTTCGACAAGGTGATAACTGAGCCCCTTAACATATTCTTCGAGATCTACGAGGACGCCAAAACACCCGGCGTGTTCAAGTTAGTAGAAAACTGGAATATGACTTTGGATCATATGATGACAGTACGTGATGAAGAACACTTATCCTTCGTTTTCCTTTTACATTTAGTAAATGACAGTATCACAGGTTCAACGGCAAAAGGACTACTACAAATCATATCATAAAATAGTAGACCCCATGTTTACTCAACCGTTGGTGGTGGAGATATACAATCGCATGCCAGGTAACGAATGGGCGAGTGTGAAGAAGGATTCGTATCTGGGTAAGAGCTAGATCTTGGAGCATCATTGTTCAGATCACCAAAATGAAAAGGAGAATCGATAGCGATATCTCGTCTATTATTTTGTTGCTTTACACCAGTGGAGTGCGATCACAGTTAATCGCCCTGGTTTAACTTAACCAATTGTTTGCTGAAGATACACTATCAGAAGGGCTCACTTGGTGCTTTCGAACATTGTCAGAGTCATTTCAAACTCATCCCAAAAATCAACAGAACGCCCAGAAGCCCCTTTCCCGGACTCGCTGAGCGCATGTTGAATAGTCTCCTCGAATTTAATTGGTTCAAAATCCGGATACAGTTCCTTAGCATCTACATAGCCCAGAAACATTGCCCTGTCAGGTTGGTTATCACCCCCGACGAACGTGAAGTGAAAATACTGGACCGTGCTTGTTGTCACGGCATAGAACTGCAGCGCTATAACCGGTACACTACCAAAAGTAGAACGTAATCAAGTCGGACACGTGATTGTCTGCAGTTGCATATATAGTACTGTAACACTTGTCAAGTATGGGCGATCGTTCAAGCTGCGAGCCTCAGCTGCCCGAATTAGCGGTCCAGGAGTGAAATGTACCGTATTCATCTTTTTGCCGCTTCGACGTTCGATGATATCAATAGCGCCCTGTTCTATTTATAGTTCGCCGTACGCAAGGACAAATCGGTTGATAGTCCTCTGTCAGGAGTATTTGGGCATAGAGTGAATAAAAGACTGGCTACAACTAGAAAGCCGTAGGGTTGAAAAGTAGTAAAGGGTAGTAAGGCTTAATAGATCGAATAGTTAGGTAAAGGGTAAGATAATGAAGTAGAGCGATCCCACCGCTACTAGCCACGAAGTGGCTAGGTCTAGTGGCTTGGCCCGGACTATTTAGGGCTAGAAACGTGTCCAGACTTTAGAACAGAACATCCCCAATACAACTACTGTTTTTCTACCTATTGTTGGGGTATCATTGTTCTTCTCCTACGGAGAAGGGCCCTCGAGGGCCCTCCCGTAGGGCGGTCGGTGCCAGTATGGGCATCTTCCGTTTTATTGGTGTCACTCGTGAGGCTCAAGCTATGTCGACTTTCGGACTTTGAGACCAACCCACCAGCGCGATCTAGTGCAAATTTGTATGCAAATTTGCTCTGTCACCGCGCTCTGCTCCCAATCTTCAACAGCGCGTCAGCTATCTGTTGCATCTGAGCACGAAGACAAAACATCAGCTGCGTGGCCAGACGCGTTGTCATACAAATTGTACAGAGATTTGTCGATTGCTGCAAGCCTGGCTTTTACACCTTGTTTTACCCCCCGACCTTCGTTATTTCGCTTTATTTGTTCGCCCCGTTCGCTTCGAAATGCCTTAATCAACAAGTTCCCCAGCCAGAGATGCATACACCAGCAGTCTGCTAGCATATTTGTATGCTAGGCTGTTGGAGAGAGCATTGACCAAGGGAGGCCGTTGCTCCCAGTCATCTAAGTTGCCAATCCGGCCAACCCGGCCAATCCGGCCAATCCGGCCGACGAAGCCCCGTTTGCCACTCCGTTCGATGCCAATTGCCTTATTCAACAAGTGCCCCAGCCAGAAGTGCATACACCAACAGCTCTGCTAGCATAATTGTATGGCAGGCTGTTGGAGAGAGCATTGACCAAGGGAGGCCGTTGCCTCCAGTCATCCGAGTTGCCACCGAAGCCCGTTGTACGGTCGCCTCTCCAGAGTACTACAGCCTTATTTCGACCTACTTTCCGACCTACCAACTTATAGACCTACGACCCACCGATCCGTACGATGTACCACCGTTCCAGAAGATACTACAGTTGCCACCAGTTTTATATGTATACAGAAGTCGCGAGGGCTATGGCGTGACCTTCAGGCTGTTGCAGAACGGTAGGCAAGGGGAGAGACCCTTAGGCCTACCAGAAAGCAGAAGCGGAGGTTGGTAGGGCCGCTGGGCCTTGCCCCCGGTATTTTGACAGCCAGAGGGCTATACCCGGACGAGATACTAGCAGGAGACCGCAGAATTTTGAGAATACGAAGAGACCGAGACAGATTGTACACACTTTTGTATAGGACTACGTCCGAGAGCATTTGAGGGTTTGGTTTACAGGAAGTACACCAGAAGACCAAGGGAGGCAAGCCCCTTCGAATACGGAGATCAACGAGATCAACGGAGATCAGCGAGATCAGCGAGACAGCGAGAGCCCTGGCCGTTGCCTTCGACCCTGGCCGTTGGCTACGGCCTTGACCCTGTTGGCCGAGTGGTTTGGCAGCTGTTTTTTTTTTTTTCCAGACCGTAGGGTCTGGAGGGCTAGTGTTCGAGACACTGTTGGGTTGTTAGTTGGTTTTTAGTTGGTTGTTTTTGGTTGATTTAAAGGCTACGCGGACGTACACCTTTAAATAAGGGAGGACTGAAGTAGAGCGATCCCACCGCTACTAGCCACGAAGTGGCTAGGTCTAGTGGCTTGGCCCGGACTATTTAGGGCTAGAAACGTGTCCAGACTTTAGAACAGAACATCCCCAATACAACTACTGTTTTTCTACCTATTGTTGGGGTATCATTGTTCTTCTCCTACGGAGAAGGGCCCTCGAGGGCCCTCCCGTAGGGCGGTCGGTGCCAGTATGGGCATCTTCCGTTTTAATAATAATCAATTAATTCCTAAATCTCTAGAATATCTAGGGGAAAAGCTCCCTATATATAGACAAATCGACTATGCAGCCACCCTGCAGGGTAGGTGGCGCTTTGTCACCTGACATCCTCTGATCGTTGATTATGCGGGCAACATACAAGCCTATCTACACAGTCCATATCAGAACATACCAGTCACGATAATACAGTACAGCATGAGCGAATAGGACTTGAAGTGGATTTGGAGAGGAAGACGAAGTCCAGCGTGAAAAGGGGGAACATAGACAGAGCATTTACATCGTGGGTGCTCGTTACGGCACACGGAGTCTAAACTTGCCCAATGATGTATGATTTGTGAGAGAAGGCGATATGGTCGAGTTTTTCCGATGGTACGCGTGAGATCAGGACATCGTGCTAGAAGTCGATATCAACCCAGGGCCACGGCAGGTAAATCTTCTGGACGTGGTCAAGAATCTCCTGTTTCTATGCCCGACATAGCAAATGTTGGACCTAGCGTACAGCGGCGATGATTATTCGTTGTCTCTATACTCGTGGGCGACTAACGTACCGTTTCTCGTATCTTCAAGACCCCTTTGGGCGGAACGACAGTGCCCTAGGCGCTGAGAACGAACCGCTTCACACTGGCTCTCTTGGCAGCTGTCGCGAGAGCGATCAGGCCGAGCTGCATGTTCTTGTTCGGTGGAAAGAATGACACGACTATGTCGACATTGGCTATTGTGGTCGCTAGGGTCTCTTCGGAGCCGTTCTGAAGATCTACGGACACAATCCTTGCGCCGTGATCCTCCAGCTCCTTTGCGGAGTTCTTGTATATGAAATCCGGGCACAGTAGTGCTATGACCTCCTACGTAATAATCCAATCAGTAAGTCCCTTTTAGCACGCAGAAAAGGTATCAGTAGACGGGGCGCTGACAAATTCGTTGCGTGTGGAGCGAAGAAGGGCGTTGCAAGTGCTGAAGCCCTGTCAGCTAGTTGCGCCTAGAACCGCCACTCGGATCATTATCTTGATGGTAGCTTGCCGCACGTGTACCTACGATGCTGGCGCATCTAGGGACGGCTGTGGGAAATATAAGCATTCGAATCCTACTCGGAGATCGGGACTCGGTACACACGGCAGCTACCCTAGTTATCGACTATGCCCGATAGTTAAGGCCGGGAACGACATTACCAGTGATACATTCAGCTTACGAGATTCTACCTCTATGCTGGCTCATTCTAATACTATTATATTGCGTGCTTGCTCCCGGCCACATCACACGGGTATGAAATAGTCACATTGTTTTAGTGCTTCCTTTTGACCTGCAGTGGCCTGCATTAAGTGCAACAATATGAACGCTTTCCTTTCCTTCCTCTCTATCACCGCCACCCTGGCGTCGGTAACCATCGCCGATATCTATACGGCTAAAAGCGACTACATAATCATAGGAGCAGGGCCCGCAGGCCTTGTTCTGGCTGAGCAACTCTCGCGGAACCCCTCTAAGCACGTCACTATTCTTGAAGCCGGTCTTGATGCGATCAACTCCACATTAGTAAATAGTAAGTAGGGTATTATCGGCTATATAGACTCACAAGCAACCTCTAATTAAAAGAAATAGCACCGGCCTTTTATATCCAATTGAGTGAGCCTTTCTGGAACTACACAGTACAGCCAGATCCCAACCTAAACGGGGCAACGCCCAGCTTGGGACAGGCCCGTATCTTGGGAGGTGGTTCTGCCGTGAACGGCATGGCATATTGCAGGGGTTCGGCCTCACTCTTTGACGAATGGGCAGAGCTCTCAGGGAACCCTGGATTGGCATGGGAATCGCTACTCGAGGACTTTGTTGAGGTCAGCCATCTGGGGGACCAGGTCGCAGATTATGATCAGTTTATAAACAAAACGGTCTATGGCAACGGCCCGTTAGAAGTCAGTCGGTCGAGCGGACTGACAGGGTTTGAGATCCCGTTTGTCAACGCCATCAAGTCAAATCTCGGTCTGGATGTGGTAGACTTGACTGATGGAACAGGCATTGGTATCGACATGGGAGTTGGGACCATCCGCGCAAATAGTCGAACAAGGTCTCATGCTGGGAATTCATTCGGGACTCTCCTTGATGGCCGGCCGAATGTACGTGTTATCACAGGCGCCTGGGCGTCGAGAATCGGTTTCAAAAGAAACGTTGCTGTCAATGTGACATACCACACGGACTCTGGGAAGCACACGATCCAAGGAAAAGAGATAGTCGTCAGCGGGGGCGCGATAAACACACCGAAACTACTCATGCTCTCGGGTATTGGACCCAAACAAAAACTAAAAGCGCTAGGAATACCTGTAATTGCCGACATGAAGGACATTGGGGCCAACTTGCGCGATCATGCATTCGCCATCGCCGAGCTGCTCGTCACGCCCGAGGTTTTGACGACATGGCAATGGTCAGTTAATGCCACAGGAAAGGTCGCCGCCGAGATACAATACGCTGTCAATGGCTCCGGACCACTTGGCTGGAATAACGGCTTCGTCTTCGCCGGGTTCAGGCTTCCCGCTTCCGTGTGGGAAGGCATCGATGGCTCGCACTTCACGACGCTACCAGCAGACCGTCCACATATTTTGATCGAGTTCAGCACGGCCCCTTTCTTACCCACGAACAACGCCTCGTCGATAGTTGCATGGGCGAGCTTGGTACAGCCAGAAAGCTCAGGCTACGTGACCCTCAATTCCTCGGACTACAGAGCCGATCCGCTGATCCATACAAACTATTACGGCTCTGATGCTGACAAGGCCGCCATAATAGCGGGGTACAAGATCCTCCTCGACGTCCTCAGCGGCCAAGAAGTCCAGCAGCTGACGATAGATCGATTCTACCCCGCATCGGCCACGCCCTTAGACTCAGATGACGACGTGTGGGCGGCCGTCCAGCAGCAAACATATTCTTTCCACCATCCAATTGGGACTGCAGCTCTAGGGAAAGTGCTTGATCGTGACTGGAGGTTGAGGGGCTTACAGGGGATCAGAGTTGTAGATTCTAGCACATTCCCCTATCCCACAACGTGCCATCCCCAGGCCGTCATATACGCACTCGCGAATAGAGCGGCCAAAGATATCATAGCCAGCGACTGGAGCGACTAAACTGTTGCATACTGTCTAGATTTATTTTCTCCAAGCTTGTTGGTTTCATGGTATCCGTGGTTGTGGTTGGTACTTACCTAGATATAAACAAAGAGCAGTTGTTGAATGACCACCAAGGCTTGGAGAATGGGTAGTTCCTCTCTCGGCCTTTCCAGCTCACCTCTATCCATACTTCCGATAGACACAGTGTCTCATCATCATAACCAACAATACTACATCCACTTCTGCGGTGCTGTTCCCATAGATTTATTACCTCCACGAATGATGAGTGCTGTTTAGCAAGCTTCGTATCTAAATTGTTGTATCCCCTTCTCCTATGTGATGCTGACCTCAATGGAGTAGACATACGACCTATTCGCGAACGAGATTGATATCCCAAATAATCTTTCGAAGGAACGAGTGTGTAGTCGCTACAGTGACCCAAATCTATTCTTCTTTCATTCAGAATAAACTGCACCGGTCCTGCCCAAGTGGTGAAACACTGTATTCTCCTATGATGAAGATGACGGCCTAGAGAAATAGGGAGTTCATCTGGTGCCAAGTTCAGGGGAGCCCGACGTAAGCTGCTTAAGCTGGTTGGATTTATAGCTAGATATTGACTCAGAGATAGGACTTAGAACCTAGATAAGCTATATAGAAGACCCCTACTTCTCTCTAGACTCTTCGTCTACATAATGTTTTGTCATACGCCGACATGTTTTTCCACCTTGATGGTCATTTTTGGCTATGCCACTTCATTTCTCATAACTTTGCCATATCAGATCTTATATGGGAAAGATCCTCGCGGATATCTCCCGTTAGGTGAGCAGCTGAAAAATGCAGCTGTCGTCTCCTCGGCCGTTCCACTAGATTCCCGAATCCTCTTGAAACTTGCCCTCGGGGATGCTAAAAGTCTCATAGTGTTCAGTCCACTCCCGACAACGCGAGTTCATCTCGGGCAGTATCCCAGCCTGCTCGATGAGCGCCGGTATCTTCGCTCTCTGCTCGACAAACTGCAGGGAGAGCCCGGCGCTGGCGTGCCATGCAATGTGACAGTGCATTAGCCAGGTCCCCGGGTTGTTCACCTGGAACGCAATCCACACGTACCCGCCAATGGGGACGTTGACTGTGTCTCGCCGTGCTGGATTGTCTAGCTGCGGTGTCACGTCTCGGTGGAAGGGGCCGTCGCCCTGTGCGAGAATCACAAAGTCGTGACCGTGAAGATGGATCGGGTGCACCGAGCGCGGTATAACGCGCGGTGTCGGCGCTGGCGCCGTGTAGTTCCCTTCGATTACGAAGTAGACCCAGTCGCCCGTGTCGTAGTCCAGGTAGATAGGTGACTCGTCGGCGGCCACAGGCGCTTTGGAATCAAGCGCAAATCGAGCCAGTGGGGGATCTCTCCAGTCCAGATACTGCGTTCGGTTGGCTAGCACCCATTTTTTGATGGCCGAATTCGGGTCCGACATGTTGGGCCAGGCCTGCAGGCCGATCTTAAGCCATTCCCCTGGGTTGATGCCGTTCACGTCTTTGCCCACCTGTCTCTCCACTATCGGCACGAGATCGGTTGGTGCAGGATCGCGGCAGCCGAGAAAATTGTGGTGAGTGGCATTCTCTGGCGGTGTATACGGATCGCTTGTGTCGCTCTGGTTGTAGCGAATGATGGCGACTTCAGAAGAGCCCAGCATATCGTCGAACGGAGACTCATCGTCACAATATACTGCGTGAATCCAGAAGTTGGTCCCGTGAGCGAATGTTGCATTCGCTTCGATCACGATTTCATATCGCTGTGCTGGTAAAGCGTGAGTAACCAGAGTCAGGGGCTAGTCAGGGGCTAGTCAGGGGCTAGGGTCAGGGGCTGGGGTCAGGGGCTAGAGGAGAAGACAAGGACCCACCGATTCCCAGTATCAACACATCGGTGACATAGGGTTTAATTGGTACAAAGTCCGTCTGTATTACCGTAAAATTATGCCCGTCGATCCAAAACTTGTACGTTGTTAGACTAGCAGTGTTGATGATGCCGATTTTGTACGTTTTACCAAATTCGAACGCAACTTCGTATCCCTTTGAGAGCTTTTCCAAGCATAGATCATCTTTTGAAGAATCACAGGTGCGGATGGCCTTGCCGTTCACGATAGTTCCAACGGGTATAGGTGCATGGTGTGTTACCTCGTAGTGAAACATGCTGAATGCGTCATCATGATACCAGTCACTGATTAGCATTGGTCCTAGATCGACGTCATAGTTCATGCTAGATGGACCTCTAATATGGAGCGGCCCTGTGCTCCAAGTGTTAAACTTGAAACGCAATGGGAGACTTGTCACCTGGATCATACCTAAGGCACCGTTGGAATCTAGATACGTTAGCAGGTGTAGGAGAGTGATTTGCTGATATTACGACGGGACTCACATTGTAGGCTGTAGTGAGAATGGTACCACCCTGTGCCATATTGCATGGCCACAAACTCATATACTTGCGTGTCGCCGGGCTATTCAAAAGCGATCCTTAGTTGCCCCCTTCCAGACACAAATTCGGATGCGCACCTACTTTAGACGGGCACTGAGTGAGTCCTGGAACACCATCCAAGTAATTGGTTTGAAATTGACGTATCCCATGCCAGTGAAATGCAGTTCCGTTTTGATTAGTTAGGTTGTTGTGCACTGTGATTCCTACTTTGGCGTCAGCGGGGCGGATAGATGGGATAGATTACACCATGTTTCGTACGAATAGTATCACCCCAATCAGCTTCTATGGTAGGACCAGGAAACTGTCCGTTTATAATGGTGGCGTTGAAGAGGTGTCCATCAGGAGAGATGACCCCGTTTGAAATGGTGAAGTCGTACTGGGTTTCTCATGTCAACTAATGATGGCCCATACCAGGCTTCAATATCGAGTCGTTCTCACCTCAACCAGCTTGCCTGGGGGCGCCACAATCTCGTAGTCTGTTTTGATATTGAAGCCATCTTTCCAACAGGAGCGGTCCTTAGGCGAATGCTCACAGCCTCCTGGGACTAGTGGTTAGCAAATAGCATAATTCTATCGCAGTGGGGTAATGGTGTGAGCAAGGTACCTCGGTGAAAACTAGCTTGGAGAGGTATCTGCCTAAAGGGGCTTTGAGTAAAGAATGACAGTAACCAGATACCTAGTTTTGTAGGGCTGGGAACCGCATCAAAGATTGCCATTTTCGTTACCACTTTGGAGATTCACGACTCGCGCAGGTAGGTCAAGTCTAGGACATAGGGCATTCAATAGAGCAATCCGGTTGTAATCATTTTCATTTGCACGTATGTATCTATTGAAAAAATCAGCCAACGGCCTCGTAGGCCGGCTAGATGACAATGTCCAAAAGCAGCACATGAGTATTCGGGATTCAATCTGCCAGATTCGAGGTCGACAGGTAGCGTGGGTGGCCTCAAAGTCCGACCGGGGAGCTTCCCAGCCATACAGAGACTAACTGTGGCTTATGTCATGTGTCGGGAGAACAGAGATCGGCCAGTTGCGTCGGGTAAGCTGAAAGATGGCTTACTATCGGTGCCCGATGTCCGATAATAGTCTCGGGAACCAGACCAGGTGTGTGGCGCACCCAATGACCATAGCTCCGAAAACAATGGAAAATTGCTACTGACTAGGATTTCCTACACCACGCCTTCCCCTTTCTTATCTTGGTTCTAGCTTATGGCATGCAGCTCTTGTGATAATTGAGTTCTCAAGAAGACTGGCCTCTTCAAACGAGACTGGGATAGCAATATGGAATAGGGTTAATCTCAGATTTGGGTTTCATTGTTCTTTTCTTAAAAGCCGGAATAAAATATTGCGCGCGAGAATGCGGAGAGAATACTTTGTTATTTGCTCGAGGTAGAGATGTACAATAGTTAGCGTAACCAAAACGATGGCTGGCTTAACTTAGCCCGATGATGCGTCTTGGAGGGGTGCCTCGAGGCATTACATGAACCAAATAATTACCAAACTTTATCTCCGTCCAAGAAGACATTAAAATCAGCCCTATGCAAAATCACGAAAAGATAGCACTGAATTTCATTGAAAGCGAAGCTATATACATGATTGATGACCACCTATGTGCAATCGGGCTGGGATCACTTACTCAACCTCTGTCTTGCAGTTACAACTTGGTGGTATCCGTCGCTGTGCTACGGTCGAGCAGTCAAGAGTGCCGTAACACCTTCTGAATTTGACCAGAGACGACACGCAGATGTTTCCTAAGGTCCGTTTCCAGTTGTCTCATGAGAGTACCAGAGAATGGAACTGCGAGCTCTCCGGACCCAAATATCAAGTCTTTCCCCTCGCCAGAAGAATTTAGAATCCCACCATCTTTGCTCTGGGTTTGGTCCCCGAGCCTTCTTGATAAATCATTTACCAATCTCTGCACTCGATGAAGCTCACCCATAACTTGTTGCGCCGTAATACGCCCTTTCTCCTCAACAGAAATGAAGTCATTTGAATTCTCTATGGGTAGCCTAATGGGATACACCGGATAAGAGTTACCGCGGTCAGTTTCATGACTACGGGTCAATACTATTCCTGTGCTAGTCGTATTTTGGTAGTCAATCTGGCTGTCGTCATGCCCGCCGCCTCTTCCCTCTGGTCCGGACGGCAGATCGTATGTGACCGCCGCGTAGGTGTCCAGAACTTTCAAGGCAATAAAAGCGATCATGGACAACAGGTAGTTGTTTTTAGAGCAGGGGCAGTCTAGCATTTTCCTCGCCGCCTCAACTGTTTCTGTGTTGTTCATTATGAGCTGGTCGATTTCAATTTTCTGCTTCGAGGGCCGTAAGCGCTCATCTGCCGCCATTTCCGGGTTGCCATTGCCCGAGGAAGATGCATGGGCACAGTTTGTAGTATTGATGTCGAGGCGGCTGAGAATATTGAGGGCACATGCCCAACAACCAACCCCCCGATCATGTATGCTCAAGCTGGCTGAGTCGAGAGGCGAATTGCACGTGGAATTGGTAGTTAAGGCGCTTCCCTCAAGAGCAAAGTCCATCTTGCCACCTTCGCTGACCTGGTCGGCATTGTTGTTAAGTGGCGAGAGGTGCTGGGTCAGGAAAGATAGATCGGGTGTAGAGAAAAGATTCGCATTTCCTTCTCCAACATGGAATACCTCAGCCATTTCGATATCGCCTCTAGACTGTATCAGGGACCTTTCTGTACTTGGAGGCGTACCAGGAATTGTCCCGGCATCGAAAGGAATCGTTAAACCGCCAGTTGTGACACCTGATGTTGGACTAGATATGTCATCGGGAGATGGTAATAAGCCCATCACCCATAGAATATCAACATTGATACTGTCCATTTCAGATTGTACCGAGCTGCTCAGAGGAGGCTCGGTTATTGATTGAGCAGGTGTCTTTTCACTGCCACTCTCTGTGATAGGCTTTGCCCTCGGTTGTTTACGGCCTGCACGTTTGGTAGCGTAGTATTTGCAGTTCATGTCGCGTCTTGCGCAACGGGCACAGGTTGGCTTGTCTTTGCTGCATTTGAGTTTTGATATAGCACAGTTGTGGCAGCTATCACGAAGCTTCGCCTTGGGGGCATTATCAGAGATTGGTGTTTTCGGTGGAGAGTCCATGGTAGTGAGCTGAAGGTAGAGTAGCTCATTACTACCAATAGCAAAAGGGACGAAAGCAATAGGAACAATATCAGAACGATAGAGGATCAATACGTTGCTGAAAAGGGGCGTTGACAGTTGGGGGGAGAGGACACCTATTCGATTAAGAGGAATAAATGTCGCTTTATCAGTTGAGTGTGAGATCGGTAAAGCATAGAAGCAGGATATATAGTCCCAAAGTACATATAGATGTGGGCAGGGGGGTGACAAGAGGTGGTATTAATAGCTTATCGCGGTGGTTGAGGCGATTGTTCTTCATACGTCAAGGGTACGGATCTGGGCAAGCGAGGTGGGACCATCTAATTAGTGCTTGAGAGCATCTGGGCTTCTGAATGTCTATCAAAGGTGGCCGTTGCGTCTGATATTGTCAATGGATTCTAGAATGTAGGCTCATCTGAATTGACTTTACGTGCTCCTGTACTGTCTGAGGTGCCGGTTATCCACGGCCACCTGACAGGCCCCCAAAATCCTCTGTCGGATAGTATGCATAATAAATAAATTTAAACAATTACTATAGGTAGTGTTGAGTCAGAGCAACGCCCTTACCCGGCGTGTAACGACGACTTTAATAAATTAAAAGATCGTAACCAGGAGAAACCTCGACGACATGGCTTTCTATACCTATCTCTTCAGGCACCCCTAGGACACTAGAAACGACAGCACTTTTAGAAGCATCATCACGGCTAGGGGCAGCAAATAGATAAATGAATACACAAGGACCTGGTCCGGTATACCCATTCCGAGTTGCCCTGACTGCTTTTCGTGTCCTATGATTCGAATTTCGATATTAATTGCATGTTAGGACAGCTGTAACGGACGATGGCTTTTGTATAGAGATCCGCCGGTTTGCTACCTTCGCTTTTGTCCCATCCACTCATGTAAAGGAGGCGGGTGTGTTGATATGACGTGCTTCATTATGGCTGTGACGCAATCATCTTCGGCCAAACCACGACCTAATGGATCACGAAGCCCAGCAAGAGATTATACACCACGCAACTATACCAATAGTTGGCTGGCCTTGCTGACCTTTGAAGATCAGATCGTCCAATAGTTGATCTAGTTGGAAGCTAAGCGACCCCTCATCATGCGCGCTTATCCCGACCCACCACATTCTCTGTAATGAAGTCCTTTCAAACACCGATCATTAGATGTTTCTAATTGATAAAAAGAAAAATTATCTGGAAGTTAGTTTTTCTTCTTAAATAATTCACATTTCAATAGAATGTCAAAATTATCTTTTAATAATTATGTTTATATTAATACATCACTGGTTAGGAGTATTTCAAAATCTTTCGACATAAGCACATAGATAGTGGCAAATGCAACATTTTCTGCAGTTCGACAGAAACTGCGGAGAACTTGTACAACCTGAGATACGGATTGTAGCTGAATGCCGATCAGGTGGAGTAGGCCTAGTAGTGAGAGTTAGTACAGATCTTACATGCAGGTAATGAAACCGTGAGGCTTACGCCCTCTCTCAATAAAGCCTCTCATGGACCAATTGTTACACGGCAGAGGAATTGGGACACAGTCGTCGCAGTGCAAAGGACCCTCGCTGGCCCTCCCGTTCGTACAGCGGAATCCCCGATACGACCGCAAATGATACGAGGCAGAGTTAGACACTTCGAAACCGGACAATACACTCACCCTAAATAGATCCAAGACCTCTAGAAAAGGCAGCATTAGCTGGATGTACAAAGGGACAAGTCATTCCAGAAGATAGAGATAAATAGGACAAGGTCAACCCTCTTCGGTACAAGGAAGGGAAACCATCGGACCTTGAAGACCAAAGAGAATTATAGCTGAATTAAAGCCCATTCCAAGCCCTTGTTACACCAATAGACCGGATCAAAGCCCCAAAGTTGCTAATCTGTGGGGTTTTTCTACCAGGGACTTATGAAGTGGCGGGATTTGACTCACAGTCTGTCCTGCATATAGTCGGGCCGGCCCCTCAAAAAGGCTTAAAAAGGGGGCGGATATCGTGTGGGGTATTCGGAAAGGGGCAAATCAGTACCATGGTTCAATGCAGGTAAGCAATGTTCGTGAAGAGAAAGTGTGTCAGCGGTATAAGAGCTAGACTAAATAAGTAGTCTTAGCTCTCGGGTAAATTCGCCGCTGACAAGTGGCGCAGTCCCCACGATTACGGCCCGTCTATCGTCTACCGGGGCGAGATGTCGGGGCAAGGAATGGAGTGATTAAGCTCATTGACAGAGGGATACACAAGCAGCGAAGGGTTGAGAGGGATGCAATTGTGAAAGAGGCGAGCCGCGCGTTTAAAGCCTCAACGTTTCCACCTTAACATATGGTCTCAGCAGCCTGAATTATTTTGCGTCGCGCCTCGAAGACTGTGCAGCCTGCTTCTTGTACGCTGGCTGACAAGCTTACAGACAACATGGGGGTCATGGTCAAAGGAGTGCATGTTGATGCATGCCCAGGATGGTCAGCAAAATCCTTGATTGATACTAGATTCAGCGGCGGTCAGCACGCCAGCTACGACACCGCCTTGTTCTTACATGTTGGCGATTCCGGTTCAAGGACTTAGGCCCTTCATCACAGTATCGTGATCGCGTCCCTCCATCAGGGTATTTGAAGATACTTTATTCAGCTATATTCACTGTCCATGGGAATGACGTATCAAACTGCTGAAACTTGTGTCTCTATATATAGATTTGGCCTTGGATAACATGGGATTGGCCAAACAGTTCTGCATGTTATCGACGAATAATTAATGCCTAAATATTTCTCCCCTAGGCTACAGCTGTGTCATCAAGGTATGTAGTGATCGTGCCTTAATTCAGTATGTTGGCGTTAATTGCTGCAACAATCACAGCTTTGCGGTGACAGCCTGCTCGAAGACCACGCAGGAAGTTAAAAGTGAGGAATAAACGCAAAGAAAAGCCCTAGCGTCCCGCTTACATGCCATGTTCAAATCTCTATGTTTAACCCAGTGTTCATCGGTCAAGCTATCTAGGCCCTTCGTCCTGCCCCCTATCTAATCCGCCACCATGAGGAGTATCTCAGAGATAGAAACGTGTATTGACGAACTGACAAAGGACTTATGGAGGCTCGTCGCCTTCTGTAAGTCTACCCAGGACCCCGTTCCTCCAAGTAAGCATGAGGCAAGAGAATCAGTGCTGGCAAACTTGGCCAAGCTTCAGGCCTGGCTTGATATACCTGAAGACTTTATTCAACGTCTAGCGGTGCAGGTAAGGATGAGTTGAGGCCAGAATTCATAGATAGTGTCGCGCATGACTGACACCAGCGTTCTCGCCTTCATAGACCCAGATTCTGGCTTGTCTTGAGTGGCTGGGAGAGTTCCACGTGCTAGCATGTATCCCCTTGATTGGCAGCGTCCCCATATCAGACTTGGCCGAACTGGCAAACGTGCCTGAGGCCCAGCTACGGCGTGTCGCTGGCATGACCTCCACGGTAGGGTTTCTGCAAGAGCAGCAGCCCGGCCATATAGCGCATACCGCTCTGTCCGCCCCTTTTGTCACGGGACTCTCTCACATCGATGCGGCCATGTTCCTTGCTAGGACTGCCGCGCCGGCTGCGCTGCAGATGGCTACCGCAACGAACCGGTTCGGACACTCTAACAACCCCGAGGAGAGCGCCTACACTTTGGCTACCAATCTGCCGCTTCGGTTTACCACTGCGTGTGACAGTTCGCGTATATTGCAGCGTCAATGGCCTGCTTATTTTCGATACGGTGCCGGTAATACGGACGGAGCTCCGGTTGTGGACATCCTAATGTCACTAGGACGTCTTGATGCGTTACGAGTGTCCAATCCTTGCATTGTTGAGGTAAGACACGTCCCCTGAGGTCATAATAACCTTAATAGTGCCAATCCAAACTGACCAATGTAAAGATAGGAGCACAGTCTATTGGTGCGACCAGCTTGATGGCTTTGTACCCGACCCTCAACTATATAGTCCAGACTGATTGTGCCGAGTCCATGCTTCCAAGCGCGGCCACTCCGTCAGCAACGGCTTCGCAGCAACAGCTCGACCCCTTTATTACAGTCCAGCAACGAGTCAGCAGCCTACCACAGCCTGTCAAAAACGCCACGATATATATCCTTCGCCTAGGTCTATCATTATGGAGTTCACTTTCGGATCGCATATTAGTGGAGTTGCGATCCCACATGGACGTGCTGCGTCACCTTCCCTCGAGCTCGCTAGTGCTCATTCTGCGCCTCCGGCCTGGGCTCGGCGCCGAAAATACTCATAGAAACACCCTGACCCGTCTCAGCGATCTGACTTTCCATCAGCTTGCCAATGAGCATCTCCTGGAACTGTGCGAGGTCTCGGACCTGATAGTCAGGGCATGTGACAGGCTTGTCATCTTCAACACTGTCAGCTTACACAGCACTGGTGAGACTGCCTTAGAGCTGAGATATCAGGCTCGTGGTGTCGTGTAAACTTCTGCCCGTGCTGGTTGCAGCATTCATAAAGATGGGTACACAGTCAAAGTCTGGATAGTGGCATTCTTCAAAGCAGCAACACTTCATTCAATTATCTAGATTTCAGGGATTGATTGCTGGCGGCATTCCGAATGCCACTCTTCAAGTCCCCCTCTAAGGGCTTAAAGTTAATCAGATTTTGGATAGTCGTATGATGGAAGGCTTATTCATCGACAGTGCTATTGCTATCATAACATGCTGTGCTAAGGTACAGAACCCATTTTCAAAGACCAGTAGGTAGCGACAAGAAAAGCACCAATTGCATGCATAATAGTACTTCTAGGGCCATGAAACGTTTTCACGGTTTCCCAGCGGCCGTCAAATCAGCGTCCTTGTGCGGCTTGATAGCTGTCTGAGGCGCCACATTATCGAAATATCCTAGGGATGCGAGGAAGGAAATGTCTTGCGGTCCTTGTGGAATCTTTCCAGTGGCGCTCACGAGACTATGTGGGAAACCTATGTCGAAGTCGTACCCTTGATCGATGGTATCAATGTCTTCTTGAGTGAGTTCGAGCCGTAGGGCTTCGATATTTGCCTTGAGGTGTTCCACTTTGCGACCACCAACAATTGGGAATAGATAAGGGGTCTGAGAAGACAATGAGTGTTAATACATATGTCCGCAATGAACGGAAGGGGTGGGTAGGACCAATGTTGTAAGGCTGGTCACTCCTCACACATATGGTTTGACAGCCTAAGATATGACAAATAAAAGCCGAAGCGGATGACAAGACTAACCTTGTGTAGGGCGTATGCAAGAGCGACACTAGTAAGAGGAACTCCGTGACGTTGCGCGACACGGTGCAACACAGCGGAGACCTGTTCTTCCCGACCAACCAGTAGTGGTGGTGGTACATTTCGGCCACCTTCTGTCGGACCAGTTCCGGGTGGCTTGAACATGCCGCCACCAAGGACACCAAAGGCTTGGATGGCCATCCCCTCATGGCGGCACATTGGGATGATGTCACGTTCCAGTTCGCGCTGCTGGGCCGAGTAACGGCCCTGGTAGACAGAGAAAGGGCGGAGTCCATGCTGGCGAGCATAGGCGTTGGCCTTGACGACGAACCAGGCAGGCGTGTCGCTGATGCCAAGATATAGCACCTTGCCCTGGGTGACTAGTGTGTTGAGCGACTGCATCAACTCAGGGATATCGGTAGCATAGTCGTAGGCATGGACGTAGTAGATGTCGATGTAGTCGGTCTGGAGACTCTTCAGGCTCTCCGCAATGCAGGTGTGCATCGCCTTGCTGCCAGTTCCGCCGTAGTTGCTTTGCTGGACGGGTAGATGGGCGACGGCACTCATAGTGTATTTGGTGGCAAGGACAATTTCAGCACGGCAGTCGTGCTTCTTGATCCACTCACCAATCCACTGCTCGCTCTGGCCGGCCTGGTAGGTGTTCGCCGTGTCGATGAAGTTGCCACCAAGGTCATAAAATGCATCGAGAAGCTCGAATGCTGTCTCCTTGGTACACTCGCCCATGATGCCTGACCAGGCAGTGCCGAGACCTGTTGGAACGTTGTCAGAAGAGAACGAAGATGCCCCCAAGCAGCACGGAGAACATACCCATCCCGCCAAAGCATAGCGGGCTGACGCGTACAGATGCTGAGGGTGCAAGAAGCCGGTGGCGGCCCAGCACACTCTTGGGCGCCGGAGGACCAGCGAAAGCCATGACGCTTGAAAGTTGAATTGAAGTACGTGCCGATATACTTGAGGTGGCGTAGGTAGGTAGTCAGTAAGTGAGGATAGATTAGAGTTGTGTGAGTTTGTAGCGAAGAATGGCGACACTTCCTACTTATGTACTATCAACTTAAGCACCCATCTCTCTACTGATTGAACATATTACATATTGTTTGTTCGTTTGTTACCTTGCGGCCCTCGTGGCGTCACACTGTGACAAATGTGACACAACACTTCCAAGTTTATTGTGTAGGTGCTATCCCTGAGCACAACGGATCTGTAAGCACGGCGAGATCCGGACTCGGTCATAACGCTAAGTCCATCCTTGGTTCACCCCACGTCTCATTCAGGTTTACACCCACCCCCCTCCAATATTGTTTCAACAAACAGCCCCGACGCTCCTCGCATGCCCGAGTAGCATCGGAACGGTGGTTGTACCTACGTACTTACTATCCGGACACTGGTGCTGTTTTGCCGTTCGGTATTTGACTTCATCTGCCTCCTTTAATCGGGATAATGTGATGTTTGTCGAGGCGAAATGCATGTATTGTATTGACGTGCCCTCGGAGTTGGGTTGTAGGTTAGGTAAAACTAGCTATTATTACTTCACGTTCTCTTTGAAGTTGGTTTTTCGTACCAACGCATAGAGAACGTATTCATGTCCCTCTATGTCGTTACCATGGAGACTGAAACGTATGCTGTTCTTGGTGCCACTGGAAACACCGGCAATTCTCTCGTCCAGATCATGCTTCGATCCCACCACGCCAATATCAACGCGTATTGCCGCAACCAGGCAAAACTCGCACGAATTCTCCCGGAGATTGTTGGCAACAATAGAGTTAAGGTCTTCGCTGGAAGCATCAATGATGTAGACCTTTTCGTGAAGATTCTCCAAGGGTGCCGGGCCGCCTTTCTAGTCGTTACTACCAACGATAACATTCCGGGTTGCCATCTGTCACAGGATTCCGTAAAGACTGTTATCAAGGCCCTAGAGAGAATCAAGTCTGATTCGGGAAAGGGTACCAAACTGCCAAAACTCGTCTTGCTGTCTTCGGCAACTATTGACTCACGCCTCAACCGAAATATGCCTAGAATATTCAAGCCAATTATGAAGACAGCGGCCTCCAATGTCTACGCAGATCTGATAGCAGCCGAAGAGCTGCTGCGAGCTCAGGAAGACTGGCTCACGACCATCTACATCAAACCAGGAGGTCTTTCAGTTGATATTCAAAGAGGCCATGGGCTCAGTTTCGATACTCAGGACTCTTTTATCTCTTACCTTGACTTGGCTGCGGCAATGGTCGAGGCAGCAACAGACGCCCAAGGTCTCTACGATTTTGCGAATGTGGGCGTTGTCAATACAAATGGAGGCGCCAAGTTCCCCCCGGGAACGCCGCTATGCATTTTGGTCGGTCTCCTGCGACACTTCTTCCCCTGGCTTCACCCCTACTTGCCCAACACCGGTCCGGCGTAGCTATATGGTTGCTATTGAAGGTCTCGTGTTGCTTGCTCATGTTGTCAATAATTATTTTAGGATATTTTCACTGAGAAATTTCTAGATAGTTGCATTGTTGAGAAATGATATTATTCACATTACGTCTAATTACTCGCAGGTGGAATGTATACCTTATGCGCGGTCGAAGCCGTATAACAGATCCAATATAACCATCCACGTTGATTCTTATTCACTTCAGTATCTAAGGATACAGCTAAAATCACTACAGTATCTGCCTAGAGTGATGCAGCGGTCGGGTGTGGCTTTGTGGGGAGTTAACAGGTGTATTGATGCTTCTAAATCTTCCTAACTGTTGTTGTAAATTATTCATGTAGGTCGGGTGATAAGGATTCAGCTCTATAGATTTACACATATCACATCATTAGCCTTGAATTAGTGGTCTTCTACACATCCTATTTTTACGTTGCCTCCCTAATAAATGCATATGGAGAATACTACGAATCGGTTAAAGTCGCTTCATTAATGTAGTATATTCCTAGTATAGGGGTAGGTACTAACGTGTGACTCCCATCACTCGTGCCCAAAGACTTTGTCATAGTCGTATTCATACCATCTAATATCCGGGCGTAAACCAGCAAACTTCCAAATACCCTCTATTTTCTTGAACTGAGTCGTTGCACCGCCATGGGCATGGCCTTTGATATCGACTACCCTGCATGCCTCATCCGTGTATTTTTGATGTGCTACACGGACTTGGTGGTGACCTACTATGTGGCTTGTGGAGATGTGTTCCCACCTGGATGCGCCAATGAAGTGTTGAGTCTTGATCAACGGGTTACCAAGGAAGTTCTCGCTCGAGGCTAGGGCGACGAAGTCATGCGCAGGCATTTCTTCCCAAGTTTTTCCCATGACAGAAGTGTAGTCAACCTGCAAATTACAGATTAGAAATTCAACTGTATTCGAGGACGAGTCGGAGACCTAACGACTGACCCATAAAGAGGGGGCGAGGCACTCGCCAAGACGGTTCCAGTCCTTCGTGTCAAAGCTTTCAGCCCATTCGAACAGAGCAACTGAGCAGCCTATCACGTCTGATGACGCTTAGTAGGTGACTTGTATTGTGAAAAGGGGGTCGTATATCTACCCTCTGGTGCTGGTATATTCTCCATACTGACATGCAGTTACTCTACAGGTAACAAGAATGGAATATGGTGAACCTCCGTTTCGGGCATGCGAGTACGAAAAAGGGGGTATAGGTCTATATGACATCTACAGTGAGTCATCTACGGTTAGGTATCGGAACTACTTATTTAGTGTATACGTCGGTATCCGAGCTCCGGCCTGTGGCTTATGAATGGCCACTTCCGACCCGACTGTAAGCACACTATCGGGTCAGTACAACTTATTGAATCATTTGTGCACCCGACCACCACATTTCAACTCAGGTGATCTAAAGTTCACGCGGTGAAAATAATTTTCATGTATGTTATCGAATATTCTGCTTTGAGTCTCGCTGCATCACTGACCCCGTAATATCAGACAGCAGCACAGGGGAAATGAGCCAAACACCACATGTTCCGTTCCGTCTAGATGGAAAAGTTGCGCTGGTAACTGGCTCAGGTCGCGGAATCGGCCGCGCCATGGCCATCGAGCTTGCACGAGCGGGTGCCAAAGTGGTTGTCAACTATGCGAAATCTAAAGGCTCAGCCGACGAAGTGGTCCAAGAAATCAAAAAGCTTCATTCGGATGCAATCGCCATCCAGGCGGATGTTAGCAAGGTCAGCGAAACGGTTCGTCTCTTTGAGGAGGCAGTAGAGCATTTTGGACATTTGGACATCGCCTGCTCCAACGCTGGCGTAGTGTCTTTTGGCCATCTCGAAGAAGTAACTGAGGTGAGATTCATTACCCGCAAACAACCTACATGACTAGATTGGGAGTCGTAATATCTCTTTAACAACTCTTTAATAGGAGGAATTCGATCGCGTTTTTACTATAAACACGCGGGGTCAATTCTTTGTAGCCAGGGAAGCCTATAAACATCTTAGTAACGGAGGTCGCATTATTCTTATGAGCTCCAATACGGCTGGGGTATTCACGGTCCCCAAACACTCTCTGTATTCAGGGTCGAAAGCGGCGGTCGAGTCGTTCGTCAGAGTTATGGCCGTTGATTGCGGCAAAAAGAAGATCACCGTTAATGCAGTTGCCCCAGGTGGCACTGTAAGCGATATGTTTCACGCTGTCTCGCAGCATTATATCCCGAATGGTGAACGTTATACACCAGAGGAACGCCAGCAGGTAAGTGCTGTTAGGGCTAGCTGTCCGACCCGGTAACTCGCTAGTAGCTTATTGAAAGTAGATGGCAGCCCATGCGTCGCCCCTTATTCGAAACGGCTACCCAACTGATATTGCGAAAGTGGTTGTTTTCCTCGCCAGTGAGGAGGGTGAGTGGGTAAATGGCAAGACGATCGGAGTCGATGGTGGTTCGTAAGTCACCGACGGAGCATCGCTGTATACGAAAAAGGGAAAATGTGTAAATTATTGTGATAATTACTGAATATCACGATTGGTCCTTATTATTTATTAGCTGATGATATTATAACTGGTTTCATGAACTAATTACACAACAAATTGAGTGGAATGTGGCGACCCGTTGAACTTGATGGTGAATGAGTCTTGTACCGTTAATATACGCGAACTGAAATACACATATGGCTTCACCACCATCCAGTATTTGAAAGGCTCCAGGAAGCACACAACATGGCCACACTATAATTAAATACTACGTGACTATCTGCGGGAAGGACTAATCTGAAGGATACTGTGAAAGTAATTCAAACCGACCTATATTCTTCTAACTTGTCCGAGCCTGGGCAAATCGCACTTTTAAATGCAGTGTAGTTGATGGCTTGATGAAGTTGTTTGTAAAACGTAAAAGAATAGTAAATCTAGCAGACCTGAGATATATCCCACAGTATATTCCCCATAAACTCTGGAGCCTACCCATATAGTGCGTTGGACTCACCTTTCGTTCTCAAGCTAGAACAGCCCCCTTTAAACCACGAACCATCTCTTTACCCCTTTTCGTATCTCAAAGGCGACGGCCCCATCTTCAGCAAGTTTCCTCAATACTTCGTCAATAAAAGGCTCTAGCGCCATTAATCTGACTTCGTTATCAAGCTCTTCTCCGTGTATTTCCGTGACCACCTCAGATACTGTAACGCTTCCCGTTGCCCTACTTCGTCCTGGGGCTTCAGTTGCTGTGTTTTGCCGACTTTTCAGTGTCTTTAGTGCTTGTAGGACTTGGGCCTCCCTTCGCATCTTGTACGCTAGTTCTGCAGAAATTTTGCCATCGAGATCCGCAATCACTGCACCATGCGCCGGGTATCCTCGAGTGCACCTGTGAGATTGCATGATTCGCAGAGACGCCATCCAGCCCCCAAGGTCTTCTACGGCACTTGTCCCGTGACCTAGAACGTTATCTCCAGTGAACATGGCATTGTCTTCGAGTAGGACAAAGCATGTATGATCCTGAGAGTGACCTGGCGCGTGAACAGCATGGATTGTCGCGCCTTCCACCTGGAATACTTGGCCATCGGCGATGGGCTTCTGGTCTTTGCTCGGCGTATGCTTATAAATCGAGTTGGCGACGCTAGGATATAGTCGGACAACGTCCGGTACTCCTCCTGTATGATCTCCATGCCAATGCGTGAGAAAAACGTGAGAGAGGGAAACATTTGCGTCTGCCAATTGCTTTGCAAGTAGGTCCGCCCATTCTGGGATCCCTTGCCCCGTGTCAATAAGAATTCGGTCCGGTCCTGTGCCCACGATGTATGTGTTGGTCCCCTGTAGCGTAAACTGGACTTGACTCTTAGCGTTATAGAATCCCGCAAACCCCAAGAGAGTAAGAAAGCTTTGCGGAGTAAGGAGTCGCCAGGGGAGGCCTACCTTCCCAGGATTTTGGCCCAGTATGCGGATGACTCGAGGGCTGAGATACTCTATATTGGACAAATGAGGCAGACCTCTGAGCTGCGTATCGAGATAATCTTCGAATGCACAGACATTGAACGCCTTGTTGATCTGTTGGTAGCCGCCGACACCCATCTCGGACCAATGGAGAATACACAGCAAGAGCCTGTTCCTGTCGGCTTAAAGGGGCACCAGTGTGAAAGGACACTTCGAAATGTTAAGGGGTGGGTGCCCCTCATTGGACTATGTGGGATTGAATATTCACTTGTTCTTCAGTCGGGATGATAGGCCTGGTTTCACTTGAGAAGGCTTCGGTATGGGGATATCGGATGCTGAAAGGCATCATCGGGATTGGATCTGAAGTCGGTGACCGACTAGGCATGATGACTGCTTGATGACGGGGATGCTCACACATGTAACGCGGTTTACCCAAGACCAGTACCGATTCCTGATCCTATTATGGTCCATTTCGCCTAATGAACTAGGCTCTGACATTAGCAGGTTTAATATCGGATGTCGGTGTATCATGTAGAGAATAGCCGCAGTAGATGTACAGTGGCGTTGTTAGTAAATGCATGTACATATGTTTGTGAAGGCTTGCCTGGGTTAACCGGAGGCTGTTGTATTTTCTGCCTTCACCGTGGCATCTATAGTCTCAAATAGCCATATAATGCCACAATAAAAAATCTAAAGACAATTCCAAACAAGAGGCTATACCTGCTAAACACATTGCCGTTATTGCTATCAAGAGGCATCCCTGAAACCGAAACGCTCTTGTATCTGAGAGAAAATGTCACCTGATATGAACGGGGGCCAGCGGCTGATGAACAAGTCCGGCTCCGGATCGCTATGGCTTGACAAGGAAGCAGCGGCAAATGGCACTGGTGATTCGAGGACCGAAATGAAGCTAATATACTTCAGCAACGAATTCCCTCATGATAATATTCAAACTCTGTTCAACCAGCTCCAACATCTTAGCAAGCAACGCCGGCATCCTGTCCTTGCCCGCTTCATCGATGAAGCCACGCTAGCTATCCGCGATGAGGTGCGCCAATTACCTGTAGCATTACGGGCCTTGATCCCCCCATTTGAGAGTATATTCGCATTTTCTCAATTCACCAATCTCCGTGAAGGGCCTCTTTGTGGATCGATTGACGGTATTCTTCTATGTGCTGTCGAGCTGGGTGTATTTATTGCGTAAGACTTTTAGCCTTCATCTGTCCTGAATCCAGTACTTTGCTTGATATTGATTGCTTTAGATGTCATGAAGATGGCCCTCGGAAATACGATCTCGACAGGGGAACAATACGTCTTGCCGGACTGGGAATTGGCTTATTGGCTACGGCTGCAGTGTCACTTTCCCGCTCTCTGTCAGATCTGCCGCTGGCCAGTGCACAGGTCATTCGCCAGGCTTTCCGTCTCGGTGTTTTGGTTAACGATGTGTCCCAAAGCCTTCAGGCCCGAGAGCTAGCAGGTGCTGGGACGCCAGAAAGCTGGGCTTATGTGCTACCCGGCGCGACTCTATCTGAGATCCAACACGAACTTGACACTATCCATGCTCGAGATGTAAGATATACACGCCCCCGTCGCCAAAAAGGGAAGAGGAGGAGAAGAGAAAAAACTGCTAACGGTGTCTGAAAACTTAGAAAGTCCCTGAAACCAGCAAGGTCTTTGTCAGTGCTATGAGTACTACTTCGGTCACTATAAGCGGCCCGCCAGCAAGACTCAGGTCGCTCTTTAAGACAGCCGGATTCTTCCACAACGGTACTCAGCACATTGCGTTGCCTGTGTACGGGGGTATGTGTCATGCAGACCATATATACGATCTCGGTCATGTGCAACAGGTCGTACGCACGCGCTCTCTTGAGCTGCTCGATTTAAAATTGTCACCAGATATTCCTATATATTCTCCAAGCACTGGTAAAACATATGTTGCGGCAAGCTGCACTGAACTTTTTGAAAGCATTATTACAGAAATTCTGCAGCGCCCAATCGAATGGGACAACGTTATTGGATCCATCGCTCAGTGGGTGTGTGATTCTGACGCCTCACACTGTACCATCCTTGTCCACCGCATGTCACTACCCATCCACGATCTTTCGGCTACCTTGGAGAAACTAGAAGATGTGCAGACGACAGTTGACGAGATGATGCCATGGATGCTAGAGAAAAAAGTCTCGGACGGGCATGATCTCGGTCCCAGAGGCCCTTCTCAGTCCAAGATTGCCATTGTTGGCATGTCATGCCGCATGCCGGGCGGGGCGGTGGACACTGAGAAGTTGTGAGTACCAACACCAGAAAGCCATCGCTGGCCATTTCTCTCACAGATTTGCTAACACTATGGGGCGTATAGTTGGGAACTGCTCGAAAGTGGGCTGGATGTTCACCGCAGGATCCCTGCCGATAGATTTGATGTCGAGTCGCACTACGACCCAGCTGGAAAGAGGGTAAACGCCAGCCACACGCCCTACGGCTGTTTTATCGACGAGCCCGGCCTCTTCGATGCCCCTTTCTTCAACATGTCGCCTCGAGAGGCTCAGCAGACTGATCCAATGCAGCGCCTTGCTCGTGAGTAGCTTTAAAAGTCATTTTATTCCTGTTCTAGTAGCATGAGAGCTTCCGAAATTGTCTCGGGAGTATTTTTTAGGAACACTGGAACTGTGCAAAAGAGTGATTACTGACTCCGACTGTTATAGTCGTGACAGCATATGAGGCGCTTGAAAGAGCTGGTTATGTGGCCAACCGGACAGCGTCCTCCGATTTGCATCGCATTGGGACGTTTTACGGGCAGGCCAGCGACGACTATCGCGAGGTGAACTCGGCACAGGAAATCAGCACGTATTTTATTCCTGGAGGCTGCAGAGCTTTTGGGCCCGGCCGCATCAACTTTTTCTTTAAGTTTTCCGGGCCAAGTTACAGCATTGACACGGCATGTTCGTCAAGCTTGGCCACTATACAGGTCAGTTAGACAGATGTGCAAATCAACTACCATTCTGGAAAACTCATTTTCTCAACTTAGACTGCTTGCACATCACTCTGGGCCGGCGAAACAGACATGGTCGTCGCTGGCGGCACCAATGTCCTGACAAATTCAGATGCATTTGCTGGCCTTAGCCACGGGCATTTCTTATCCAAGACACCGAACGCTTGCAAAACATGGGATGCCGAAGCTGACGGGTACTGTCGTAAGTGTGGCTTGCCTTTTACTGATGCCGTAAACTGACTTCTTTGTCATAGGTGCTGACGCAGTTGCTTCCCTTGTAATGAAGCGTCTCGAAGATGCCGAGGCTGATAACGACAACATCTTGGGTGTGATTCTCGCGGCGGGAACCAACCACTCAGCCGAGGCCATATCAATCACCCACCCGCACGCGGGCCACCAATCGTATTTGGGCACACTCATGTGCCAAAGGGCGGCCATTGATCCGCTCGATGTTAGTTTCGTTGAGATGCACGGGACAGGAACTCAGGCAGGCGATACGGAAGAAATACAATCAGTTACAAACGTATTCGCACCCCTAACTAAGCGTCGTGGTCCAAGCCGGCCTCTTTACATTGGGGCTGTGAAGGCCTGTGTTGGTCACAGCGAGGCTGCTGCTGGAGTTACGGCCCTTCTCAAGGTGCTTCTTATGCTTCAAAAAAATGTTATACCGCCGCATGTCGGTATAAAGAACGCCTTGAATCCCAAATTTCCAAAGCCTACGGAGATGGAGAAACGAAACGTACGCATACCCTACGAGAAGACTGAGTGGCCGCAGGTGGAGGGGAAGAAGCGGTTGGCCGTCGTAAACAACTTCAGTGCCGCCGGAGGAAACACCACCGTTATAGTCGAGGAAGCTCCAGTACACCATGTGACCGGCGCTGATCCCCGTCCCATGCACGTTGTCGCAGTGTCCGCCAAGAGCAAAATCTCGCTTAGAGGAAATCTGGAGAGATTGCTAACCTATTTGAAAAACCACGAGGGACAGGGTGTATCGCTAGCAGATATCTCCTACTCGACGACTGCCCGTCGCTATCACCACAGTCACCGCGTGGCATTTGCAGCCTCGAGAATCGAACAAGTTCAAAAACAGTTGACAGCAGCTCTAGCCGTAGCTGACTCACACAAGCCAGTACCAACGACGGGTCCGCCTCCTATTGCCTTTGCTTTTACTGGCCAAGGCGCGTCGTATAAGTCTTTCGACCTCTCTCTATACCGCACGTCCCCAAGCTTTCGAGCGCAGTTATTGCACCTAGATCAGTTAGCCCAAGTCCAAGGCTTCCCGTCCTTTCTCCCCGTGCTTGATGGCAGCTATCCCCAAGACCATACCCACTCCCCTGTCATGACACAGCTTGCACTCGTGTGCACTGAGATTGCCCTGGCCAGCTACTGGAACTCGCTAGGGGTGATACCCAGTGTTGTTGCAGGGCACAGTCTGGGTGAGTATGCTGCGTTACAGGTCGCAGGAGTTCTCTCGGCAAGCGACGCCATCTTTTTGGTTGGCCAACGCGCAAGGCTTCTCGAGAAAAGGTGCCGGATAGGGAGCCATAAGATGGTGGCTGTAAGGGCTTCTTTATTGCAGATCAAAGACAGCAGTAATGGAGGCTCCTACGAAGTCGCTTGCTGTAATGGACCAAAAGACACTGTGATTGCCGGCTCCGTCCCTGAGATGAACACCGTTATCTCGAGCCTGGAGAAGAATGGCCATAAATGTTTCAGTCTCGACGTTCCGTTCGCATTCCACTCCACCCAGACTGACCCTATTCTAGATGAATTCGAGGATATAGCAACAAGCGGTGTCCTGTATCAAGCACCTCAGATACCAATCATCTCGCCCCTTTTAAACAAAGTAATCTTCGATTCAAAAACGATCAATGGCAGTTACTTGCGCCGCGCAACACGAGAGCCTGTCAATTTTGTCCAAGCATTGCAAACCGCCCACGCCATTGGCACCATTGACGATGGGACTGCCTGGATCGAGATTGGACCGCATCCAGTGTGTGTGGGTTTTATCAAGTCGACTTTCGAAATCGTTAATTTATCAGCACCCTCATTACGTCGCGATGAAGACAATTGGGTCACTCTATCTAAAAGTCTATCTATTCTGCACTGCGCTGGTCTAAGCATTGACTGGAACGAATTTCATCGCCCCTTTGAGAAGGGTTTACGATTGCTTGATCTACCCACATACGCATGGAGCGATAAAACCTATTGGATTCAATACAACGGTGATTGGGCTCTGACGAAAGGGAACACATTCTATGACGCCGAAAAGGGCCTTATTGGGTCGAGCCAACCTTCAGCAAAGGCATATTCAGCCGCCCTTTCGGCTCTCAGCACATCAACTGTTCAAAATATTATTGCTGAAAGTTTCAACGGCAAAGCCGGGAGCATCGTTATGGAGTCAGACTTGATGCAGTCAGAATTCCGAGGAGCTGCCTGGGGCCATAAGATGAATGGCTGCGGAGTCGTCACCTCCGTACGTGATGTCCGCACTTTCATTGCCCGACCAATACATGCTAACATAGCTATCTATCTACTTAGTCTATACATGCCGACATTGCGTATACTCTTGGCGAGTACATGTACAAGAAGCTTGTACCCGGAACAAAGTCAGTTCACGTTAATATAACTAACCTCGTAGTTGTTAAGGGGCTCGTCGCAAACAGCAAACCTACAGCGCCGCCTCAGCTTATACAGGTGTTTGTTGATACAGATGACATACAGTCGAATACAGCTCAATTATCATGGTACAACGTTGACAACAGCACTGGAAAAGCCGACCAGCCTTTCGCCACCGCGGCTCTGGTCTACGAATCGCCCCAAGCATGGCTGTCTTCCTGGGTGCCTGCCACTCATCTCGTGCTTGGCCGCATCGAAGAGCTGCGGCGTTTAGCCGAGTCTGGTATCGCCAACAAATTCAGTCGCAGTATGGCGTATCTGCTTTTCGCCAACAACCTCGTTGACTACAGTGATAAATACCGCGGCATGCAGTCCGTAACAATACACGGACTGGAAGCATTTGCTGATGTCCAACTGACAACCGAAAAAGGGGGTAGCTGGACAGTTCCCCCATATTTCATCGACAGTGTTTGCCACTTAGCGGGATTCGTTATGAACGTGAGCGATGCGGTTGATGCCAAGGCGAATTTCTGCGTCACACCGGGTTGGGGCAGTATGAAATTTGCCAAGCCCCTTGTTGCAGGCGAAAAATATCGTTCCTACGTCAAAATGATACCAACAGCGGATGACCCCAGCATCTATCTCGGCGACATTTACATTCTCCAGGCGGAGATGATTATCGGCATGGTAGGTGCGATACAGTTCCGACGCTATCCTCGCCTCCTCCTTAGTCGCTTCTTCTCGGCCCCTGACGACGTGAACACACCTCCCGTCGCAAGCGTACATACAGGAACCGTAATAGCGGGTAATAATCATGCACAAGGACTCTTGAATCATATTTCAAAGCCAAGTTCTCACTCCCAGGCACATACCCACTCAGCAGCCCCAAAGGTCGTTTTTTCAAATAGCAGCGGTGGAGCAGCGGCGGCGGCAGCGCCCGAAGGCAAGGACACAAATGCCATCCCAGCAACTGCCCCTAAAACTTTCGAAGTTGACGCCCTCACCACCACATCTAAGGCGATGCAGCTCATTGCCCAGGAATCGGCCATCGATCTAGCCGAACTAACGGACGACGCCTCGTTCGCGAACCTGGGCATCGATTCGCTCATGAGCTTAGTTCTGGCTGAGAAATTCAGAGAGCAGCTCAATGTCGTTGTGAGTGGAAGTTTGTTCCTTGAGTATCCGACTATTGGAGACTTGCGCAGCTGGCTCCAGGAATATTATGATTAGAGATAGGGAACCTAGAAGGGCATGGCGTCACTTAAGGAAGGAAGGAATAGTGATATTATTAGATCACGGAAGGATGACAGAGAAACTACCTAGGTTCTATTATTCAGTAATTTTGGCCTGTTTTGGCGTTTTTTTCTTTTGCCTCTCCTCACTCGATATGATACGTAAACTAATTATGCGAAATATGTTCTTCTAAGTAAGCGTACTTATATCTATTTCATATGCTATGATCATGTACAAAACTGAGTGACCATGATAGTGTAACAGTAAAACGACGCGCTATTACCGTAGAACACAGAAACCACTCCTATATCCGCGACAGATAGTTACTCTACCCACAGGATCTTTTAATTATGCCGAGTATCAATCCAACGAGGAAGGTTGTAGGCCCACGATCCTGGCTGCTTGGGGAAGAAAGGGGCCCAAGCGCTGTTGGAAAGGGGGGTGGTAGATCCAAGGCAGCGACTCCTCTAACCTCACATTCTCACAAAGGTGACCTGCGTCCGGTTCTACAATACCGGTATACGAGCTTCACAAGAGCAACTATTATTGCTATTTGGATGGCCTCAGCAACCACTCTAAATTGTATCATCGACTCAGTCCCAGGGACTGAACTCTAGAAAGCCAACGCGCTGTAGCTTGCCTTTGGTCTGGATCGATGTGTAATTAGTCTGTACGTAAAACCCGAAATATTATCCAGCCTGTATGAGTGGAAGGATGTAGACTAAACCAATAATTAGCACGGTGTAGGTCCGCAAGAGGACTGATTTGATCAAGACTCAAATGTCCCCCACAAACTCTCAATTAGGCGACCTGATGTGAGGACTCTGACACTATACTTGAATTGTCTCCGTCCACACAGCGGCAATAAGACAGCACCACCTCCCCTAATACGTGAGCTAAACGATAGAGGTTCGCTGACCGGGATCAGGGTAACACAGCTTTCCAAGCTCTGATTGTCCCATCACGTGTCACGTAAGTATAAGGACACAATGGGGGTGTGAATTAACATGGATATACAAAGGTACCCCGGTGTTCGGACTTTTGGGAGTAGCTTAAATCCATGAATTGTGAGACATGATATTATAGGTGAGATCCTGTGTAACACAAGGAGATGACCCCCTGTCAGCCGCCACATGCAGCTCGGGAACTTCTGGGGCCTTGGCTTAATGCATCAGGTTTGAGATGCAACAAAGACTCCCTTCACCGAAGACCAACATTGTATGCTGCAAGGACCTCTCTAGCTTCTCCGAGACCCGATGTCCGACAAACACGCATATCGTCATGTTTAGAGGCTAGCGATGTTGCTTCCGGATATTGCAACGGGAATTCGATGTGGCACATCACATGTTCCAGTCGGTTTGGCGGTTGATTGGATGATTAGCAATCTGAGAGTTGGTTTGATTTATCAGCAAATAGTCCAAGATATTCAATTCAGGGATGGTGTATAGGGTATTCGGTGCGTTAGCAGAGCAGTGGGCAACAACTTTGCTTTTCATGTACAGAGATTACACAACTACACTGAAATATTAAAATATTTTCAACATAGCAAGCAAAGGAGCACGGTACGCACTGCACGCACTGCACATAGTACGCACAGCAGCGAAGCACTACATTTTACTAGAAGAATTCGGATAAAACATATGGTAGCATAAATCACAAACACTGAACAGACACAGTCAACAAGGCTCCAAATACGTCAGCAATAGTCGTTAACTTATTTCACGTAAATATAAGACTTAGCTAGCCACTAGAAGTAGGCTGGGGCATAGTACTAGGTACGTGGAGTAGGTTCAACCCCTATCCATTCGCGCGGCCACATACCCCCTCAAGTACACGTTGGTAAATTGCGCCCTTTAATACAAGGTCCTAAAAGGGAATGTGCACGTAGCACATAACACAACAAACTACCTTCCACGCGAATATTGTAGAATCAAGTTATCTCGTATTGTTCTGTTATAGCGCACTGAGGGCGCAATTTGTCTCTCTTGGAATCGACCATGCCGCACTCGAAAACTCATTCAGACGATGACTTACAGGGTCAAGCGACGGCAGCTTTGGATTCAGGGAATCAATCAACCGACCAAACCATGAATGGCAATGCAGCGACCAGCACAACACCATCACTTGAGAAACAAATTCCGCCCCTGAACCAAAATGATGGCCAACCCGCCCAATCTGCCACGGTGGACTCGAGCCAAGATGACTCTCTCGAAACCAAAGTCGAGTATCCCGGGGCCTTGAGACTACTCACTGTCATCACGGCTCTTGTCCTCGCTTTGCTCTTAGCGGTCATGGATCTTATCATCTTGGCCACAGCGATCCCTCATATCACGGACGAGTTCCACAGCCTGGGAGACATTGGGTGGTATGCGTCGGCCTATTTCGTAACTGTAGCCGCTACACAGTCCACCTGGGGAAAGGCTTTCAAGTACTTCGACCTCAAATCCGTTTTTCTTATCACAATTGCTATATTCGAACTGGGAAGTCTTATCTGCGGTATGTACGTCTGCGCTGGGAGCGGCGAGGTCTGGACTCTGACTGAACTGACATCTGGCGTGTGAATCAGGCGTCGCGCGGAACAGCAGCACGCTAATCGTCGGTCGTGCGATCACTGGAGTCGGTGCTGCTGGCATAATTGCCGGATGCTATATCATCGTGGCCTTTTCCGTGAAGCCAGAGAGACGACCTGCGTTCGCCAGCGTCTTAGCCGTGACTTACGGCATTGGCTCAAGCATCGCGCCTGTAATTGGGGGAGTCCTCGCTGACAGAGTGTCCTGGAGATGGTGGTATGTAAGCTTGTCTGGCGTGATTGAGACATTAACTAACGGATTATCCGGAAGCTTCTTTATCAATCTCCCTGTTGGTGCTGTCTCGGTCATTATCATTGCATTCACGTTCAAAACACCTGCTATTTCCCGTAACGACCAGGATATCGGGCAGCCGTTGAAGGAGAAGGTCCTTCAGATGGACTTACCCGGGACGCTCGTCATCGTCGCGGCGACGGTAAGTTTACTGCTAGCCCTGCAGTGGGGGGGCGTTACCAAGAGTTGGAAGTCGGCCGATGTGATCGGTCTCATTATAGGATTCGTTTTAATTTCTATCCTATTTGGAGCCATCGAGTATTACCAGGGAGACCGAGCCGTTCTGGTGCCACACATCATGAAGAAAAGAGTGGTTCGAGTTGGGAGTCTCGTGAGCTTCTTGTAAGTTGTCCTCGTTCGATGATGCCCCGTCGCTTGTTGATAACTGGACCGAACACTAATGAAATTCATTCAAATGTTCTAGTTTAGGCGGGGGTGAATACACGCTTCTTTACTATATTCCTATCTACTTCCAGTCAGTTCTTGGAACTTCTGCCGAACAGAGCGGTGTCCGAAACCTCGCTTTCATCATTCCCGTCAGTACGTAATTATTATTCTAAAAACGCGGTACAGGCAAATAGAGCCAGCTCTGACAACACGACTCCCTCCTCTTTAGCCCTATCCACTGTTGCCGCTGGTGCTGCCGTGTCTTCCACTGGCCACTTTGCCCCCCTTATCGTATTCGGGGCAGCCGTTACAACAGTCGGCAGTGGCCTCATGTATACTTGGTCCGTTTACTCCTCAGCCAATGCCTGGATTGGGTACCAGGTACTGGCTGGTGTAGGCATTGGCTTGTGCTTCCAGACGCCCATAATGGTGGCGCAAGCGCTTTCTAGTGCAGAAGACGTGGCAGCTACGACGGCCATTGTACTTTTCTTCCAAACACTGGCCGGAGCCTTTCTAGTCCCTAGTGCTCAGGCCGCCTTCACGAATATCTTGATCGCGCGCCTGAAAGTACACGTCCCGGCAGTTGACCCCAGCGCCGTCATCGCCGTAGGGGCAACTAAGTTAAGAGAGATCTTCACAGATCCGGTTGAACTAGCGGGCGTGATAGATAGCTATATGGACGGGCTGAGAGTCGTGTTCGCCCTCGTTGCGGCATTATGTGGCGCCGCTACTATCGCTAGTCTTGCAATGCCATGGACATCGATCAAGAAGCAAAAAGCGGGAGTTTCACTCGGGGGGGAGGTGTTTTAGTTAATGAATACCAGATACTGAATGGCAAACAGAACAGCACAGGCGATATTATTAGTATGTATTCAAGTACTCTTCAGGAAACTAGATAAGAGACCTATTTAAGTGTCCTCTAGCTGGATGAGCCTCTCGAGACTAGCGAGCACATGACTGCAAGATAATGTGCTCCAACAGCGAGGCCCTTGCTCCATGGGGTAAGGATTGGTTGGTTGGTTGGTATATTTAACGCCGGAGGAGACAATGTCTCAGACCTCCCTAGGGGTATACGGCGTGTAAAGCTATCTAGTAAACCAATATTTTAAATATTTTATAAATCAAACTCGAAAGCATGCATAACAGTTAAACTGCAATCGTTGGCCCCGCCCTCTAAGCTCGTGTTTAGCGTTATATGTTTAAAGTTGGTCTTTTTATAAAAAAGCAAGCTAAAATTTAGATAAAAAAAAAAAAAACAGCAAGTCGTTAACAGAGTAACTTAAAGAGAGTTCGAGCCCTTATAAGGCAGTAGTTGCGGCCAGTAGCCAGTGGTTAGAGTAAATTAATAAATCTATAAAGCAAAACGTCGGTCCCGTCTTTAAGCGCCAACAGGTGGTAATACAGTGTGTACAAAAAGAAAAAAAAGACAGAAAAGGTATATAAAAAAAAAAAAAAAAAAAGGCTAAGGCCTGGCCTTAGTGCTATAGGTGCTAGGCTTTAAAAAAATATAAAAGGGTTAGGGGTCGCTTACTTTTTGTCTAAGTAGCCAAAGTCGATGCTATTATTACTAGTATTGCCTTTTGCCTCTGTGTTTAAAGAGGTAACTGCTGTAAAGTTAGGTGGAAGCTTAGCTAAAGCGGCAGCTTTTTTTACAGTATAATTAAATTTATTATTAAACTGTTAAAACGCCAGAACTAGGCGTCCGTTACGCCAGTCTAGCGGTAGACTGGCGGCTTGCTATAAATATTTAAGGCAGACTTTTTTATAAAAGCACATAATTTTAAAAATTTTATAATAATTAAAAAAATATCTAATTAGTTAATATTAATAGTTTAAACAAATTTAAATATTTAAAATAAAACCGAATTTTAACTAAAAGGTTTTATTTTTTATTTTATAATAAAAAATAATATGCTTTAACATTTTAATATATTTATAAAAACAGTTATATAAATTAAAATAAATAAACTTTTTATAATATTAATTAAAATCGCTATAGCTATAATATATAATTAATAGTTTATATAAATTTTTTTTATTATATTTTAAAGTTTTAAAAAGCATTTTAGTTTTATTTTAAATTTAAATTTTATATAAGTTTTTAAAGCTTTTTTGCTTTACTAGTTAATAAAGCGCTTTTATAAAAACAGTTTAAAAAAGCATTTAATATTTGCTAGCGTTAATATAGCATTTTTTAATAAAAAAAAATAGTTTTTTTTTTTGTTAGCTTATTTGCTAGCTTATTATTATTTATATTTATATATTTTAACGCTTAATAAATATATACTTTTAAAGTATTAGCTATTATTTAAAATTTTAAAAAAGCGTTTTATAAGCTATTTATAAGCTTGCTATAAAGTTTTTTAATTATAAAGGTGTTATTAATATATATATATATAAAATGGCCGCCCGCTAATTATATTATATATTTAAAGCTATATTTAGCTTTTTTTATTTTATTATTAAAAACTTCGGCTATTTTTAATTTATTTTTATTTTAACTAATTAAAGCTTTATTTTTATATATAATATATTTTTAGCTTATAGCGCTTTTAATATTTTTAAAGCCGTTTAAAAAAACAGCTATATATATGCTAAATAAAATAATATACTATATTTTAAAAATTTTAATAGCTTTGTTTTTAAAAGCAATAATTATAAGGTTTTTAAACCTAAGTATATATTAAGGTATTAATAGCTTAGGCCGGGACACCGCTAAAAGCAGTGCATTTATTATTTAAAGTTTAGTTTAAAAAGTTTAAAAACCGCTTGCACTTTTTTTTTTAATAATTAGCACTAATATTAATTTATTAATAAATAAGTAATAATTATCGACTGCTTTTATTTTAAAAACTATTTTTATATAGCTAATTTTTAAAGCTATTTTAGCCGTTAGCAATTTTAAATTATAATATAGCGTTTTATTAGGTATGGTTTTTTATACCGGCAAAACGGCCTATATTATAATTTTTAATACTTTATTTATATTTTTTAAATAGCTTATAATATAAGTGCTAACTTAAGCTATATCTTTAAATTAATTTAATAAAGGTTTGGTTAGCCCGGGATACTAGGCTTTTACTTTATAAATTATTATTAAAATAATATAAAAATTTACTGTTATATATAAAGCTTTAGCAAACGGTTTATATATTATATTAGCTAAGCTTTTAATATATTATGCTATATTTATTGCTAACGCCGCATATATATAAATATATTATTAAAACGTTAATTATTTATTAAATTAAACGTTTAGCTAGCATATAGCTAGTTTAATAATTTATTAAATTATAAAATTAAAGTTTAAAAAGCGGACTTTTAATACTTTATGCCTATTTTTTATTTTAATAAAATATATTATTTCTGTTTTAACTAATTTAAAACCGACTTTATTATTTTTATTTTATTAAAATATATTAGCTATATTATAGCTTAATAGCTTGGCATTTCTGTTTAAGCTTAGGCTAATTTATAGCAATAATAAGTTATTTATATAGCAAAACTTTATTTTTATATCGGCAAAAAAAACTTTTGCCATATATAGCAAAAAAAAAACCGATAATATAGAAAATTTTTAAAAAAATTTACACTTTAATAAAAACGTGCCTATAATATAGTTTTTAAACCTAATTTTAGCTTATTTATTATTTAAAAATAAATATATAAAATTAATAATTTTAAAAGGCTAGCTTTGCTAAATTATTTATAATAGCAGTCGTTATATAAATACGGTGTTAAAAGCGCTTTATACGTTTATTATTATTATTATAGCCGTTAGTCCGTTTTTAAAGGTAAGCTTGATATTATAAATAAAGCAGGCTAATAAATTTATAGCCAATCGTTTAAAAAATGCTTTAGCCTATTAAAAGCTAAATATTTTAAAATATAAAGCTATATATATAAATCGCCTAGCTATTATTTTTTTTAAGCTTTTATTAAAATAAAATAATAAAAATATTAGTTTTTAAAACTTTATATTTATATAATTTTTTTTATTTAGCTTATATAGCATAACTATTTCCGCTATTTTAAAAGCGGCTAAAAAGTATCCGATTTTAATATATTTTTTAAACAAAGCATATAGCAGGTTTTTAATTATATTTTAATAGATTTTTAATAATTAAATTAATAAAATATTAATTTTTAAAGCGGTCGTTTTAAGCTTAATTATTAAAGCCTTTAATTTTTTTATTAGCACGTGCATATTTTATAATAAATAGTTTTTTAATACCGTATAAGCCGAGCTAGGTTTATAATTAAAATTGTTTACTGCTAAAAACCGATTAAATAATGTCTGCTATAAAGTCTGCGCTTTTTTTATAATATTTTTAATAATTTAATTTTTAATTTATAAAAACGGTAATTTAAAATTAAATTAAAGCTTTTATTATTTTATTAGCTTATATATATTAAAGTTAGACTTTATTTTATTAATTAGCCGTTGTTAATATTATTGTTTTACCTATTAAACGACGGTTTTAAATTTATATGCTTTTTTTATATTATAAAAACATTTTAAATATTTTTAAGATTTTTTATACGCTTTAAAAGCTTTAATATATTTTAATAACTATTAAACCGCACTTTTGTTATTTTTACGCTTTTTATATCTAACCGCCTATAAGGCGGTCTATAATAAGTTAGAGGTTTTTTATATTAAAAAGTCGAAGTTTATTAATATAAAGTCAGAGCTAAAAATAAATAATGCTAAAGTATTTATTTTAACTATTTAATAAAAGCTAGCTTTTATATAAAAATATATTATTATTTTAAATTAGTTTAATAAAATGTTTTTTTTAATAAAAATTATAATAAAAATTATTATATAATTTATACCGCTGTAAAGCTCGTTATATATAGTTATATTAATAAATAAAATGTTTAAAAAAGTTAAATTTAATATATTACCGTTTTAATATATTAGTATGCTTATTTTTTTTATATAGGCAAAATTATAAATATTTATTTATTAAAATATATTTTAGCTGCTATTAAAATATTTAATAATGTTTAGCTATTAAACTACGTTTTTAATGTTTATATTGCCTATAACTATATACTGAAATAATAGCATATAAGCTAACATTATATAAATAATATCTGCTTTTATAAATTTTTTTAATTATTTATAAATATTTATTATTATAATATTATTAATTAAAATTTAAACTATATTTTTATTAAAGCTAAGCTTAGTTTATTTAGCTTTAAAAAAAAGCGATTTTTATATATATATAATTATATACAGTCGTTTTTTTTTAAAACTTAAATATTTTTAAGCATATATAAATTAAAATATAAATAGTTTATAATTTTATTTTTATCGCTTTTATTATATTATAATTTTTAAATAAATATAATATTTATTCCGCTTTAATTATATAATTAAAAAAAAATAAATATTATTTTAAAAGCTTTAGCATAGTTAGTTTATATTATTTTAAAAATAATTAGCTTTTTTTTATTTTTATAACGCTAAAAGCATTTATTAACTTTATTAGTTTATAAGCTTTGCTATTATAATTTTATTATATACGTATATATATATATAATTTAGGTTTTTAAAGCTTTATTTAAAATAAAAGCTTTAGTTAGCAGCTAAAAGCAATATTAAAACGCTTTTATTATTATTTATTTTTATATTTATTATAAACAAACTATTAATAATATTAGTATTAAAAGCGTTTTTTTAATTTTTTTATTTTATTACTGCTTTTTTATTTTTTTATGCCGCAATAATAATTATAACATTACTATTAAATTATATACTAAGTTTTATATTTAATTATAAACTAACAAACTATTATATTAAAAAAATAATAATAATAGTTAGCTTGGTAAAAGCAAAGGCCGCTTTATTTATTTAAATATTATTTACTGCCAGTGCCGGCATAAAAGCCGTTTTTAGCGGAGGTATAAAAAAAAGGTTATTTTTTAGCGATTTTACAAACAATATTATATTTGCTATGCCTGCTAAAATAATAGCATTAATATTAATAAAAGCGGCAGGGGCTACCGCCGTAGGTTAGTTTTTAAATTTTTTTAAATATTTTTTACAGTATAGCTTGCTGCACTTAGCTTTTGCTTTTTAAAAGTTTTTTTAAATAAAATGGACTAAGCGTCCGTTTTTTTATATAGGCTATATAAAGCAGTTTTTATACGCTGTTTTATTTAAGCTATAATAATTAATATAGCATGCCGGTTATATATAAAAAACTATATACGCTTTTTCGAATTTTTTATTATAATTATAACAGTAGTATTTTTTAGCATAAAAATAGTTAAAATATTATTTTTAGCATTTAAAGTTATATTATTTTATTTATAGCTTTTTTTTATTAGTTAAAACAGCGCGCTAATGCTATAAAAATAAAAAGGTTATATAAATTTTTTAAAAAAAATTAGCTAAATTTTTTTAATAAATTTAAATTTTTATTTTAACAGGCAAACTAAAATAAAATTTTTTTTAATTTATATTTAAACTTTATTTTAAATAATTTTTTAAATATATTATTTTTAGCCGTTTAATACTAAAAAATATATTAAATAATTTAATATAATATAATTATACTATTTTTTAAAAATTTTTATACTAATAGCGTATAAAATTTTGCCAATTTTTTTAAAGCTTTTTAAAAGCTTTTAATATATTTTTTTATTTTTAAGCTTTATAATAAAGCTTATAGCGGTTTAATAAACGTTTAAAACGTTTATAAATATAAATTTAAGCTTTTTAATAATAGCAGTTTTTAATATATATAAAATTTATTTTTTTATTTATTTATATTTTTTATTAAAAACTTTAATAAAAAATTTAAAGTTTTTAAAAAACGTTTTTGCTTTTTTATTTAAAATAATATTTAAAGCTTATATTATAGCGCTAGCTAAATAGGCATTAAAAATAGCAATTATTATACTAATTTTATTAAGCTTTTTTTAGTATATTTATATAAAAGCTATTAATTTTAGCTTTATTAAAAACATTTAAAAAAACGCTAACTTTAGCGCTAATTAAAAAAAACCTATTAGTAGGTTTATATATTAAAAGCAGCGTTTTAATAAATAAAACCGTTTATAAATAGTTAAAAAATATCTATATAATTTTTTAAGCATATATATATTATTCGCCTTTAATAAAAAAAATAATATTATTAAAAAACTAAGCGACTATTATAAATACTATATATTAGTCGTTTTTATATTATTTAATTTTAATTAAAATAAAAATTAAAATTTTAAAAGCTAAGCTTTTTTTAAATTAGCTAATAAAAGTTGCTATATTAGCAGTTTAATTATTTAAAATAGCTTAAAAAACATTTTTTAAAAATTTAAAGTTAATTAGTATTAATAATATTATAACAATTTATTTTTTTTTTTAAAGTTAAGCTGTAAAAATATTAATAATTTTTTTAAAATTAAAAAACTGCAGTTAATTACCGTTTAAAAAGCAGCGTTATTTTAATAAGGTGTAATAGCCGCTATTAGCTTTAAAACAGCTATAATAGCTGCTGCTATAATTAGCAAAAGGTGCTAGCTTTTAATATTTTAAGCGTTTTTATAAATCTATTAAACAATTGGCAGTAAATTATATGTGTGCACTAATAAAGGGTGCTAAAAAAAATTATTTAAAAAGGAAGGTGCTATGGGGTAAGGAGTGCCGCCATCGGGAGATTTAAAATACGGCATTAGATTTTATGTTTGTATCATCATGATATATGAATTAAATTAGAAACGATTGATTTTATGAATGTACCAGTAAAGTAATCTAGGGGAACTCAGCACTATGGAGAGTACCAATTTCTATATTTAAACCTATAATGACATGAGCACACTGTCATAAAGGGCACGTCAAAGGCGAGCGCTGAGGTGTAGGAGGGTTGTTGGCGAATTCGCGAGATTAATCTAGATGGTGGCCCTTGAAGGTAGGTAGAACGGCCTCGATAATAGCATGCTCTGGGCCGTCTTCGTTAATCCATATCTTACGCATCGCTAAGCCGGCCGACTCTATAAGGCCCCTCCACTGAGAAGCCGAACGCTCCATGCCGCCCAAACTCATCATGTTCAAATCCTTCATCGCCAGATCACGGGGGCAATCTACATCAGGCAATACCATATCGGCGATGACCAAACGGGAAAGGTCATCCAAGGCATCCTTGGTGTTTCTCAGGATGAGTTCACATTTCTCAGCCGTCCAGCAGTGGAAGATCCGACGGAAATGATATACGCGGGCTCCTGTCGATTGATAGTGTCAGTGCTGATCCTTCATTTAAACAACCAGGCTGAGATGCGCCTACTTGCCTTTCACAGGCTGCTCCTCGAAAAACGATCCTACGCTAGTCTCAATGAACGGTGGCAAGCCCCTTTCCTTTGCGTCGGTAATAACATCAGGTAAGTCCTGCAGGACCATGCGACCCTTCAGCAACGGCCAGTCGGCGCGAATCATCTCGAGGCGCTGGCCCCTGCCACCACCTACATCAACGATTGCCACTCCGCCATCCTCGCAAGGATCATGGTCGAGTGCGTCGCCGAATGGAAAGGCGCTACGCGTAAGAGTTTGAAATTTCCCCAGTCGCATACCGCTGTTGAAAGCCTTAAGACGGTCCGGTTTGGAAGCCAAGAACTCCCAATACCCGAGATCGGTGTGCTCGGCAAGTTGAAATGGGCCATTGTCGTAGGCACCGGCCGTGGTCCAGCCTCCTGAGGCGCAGAATGCCGGGATAGCCAGTACGCCCGGGCCTAGGAAGTCATACATCTGCGTGAACATGGCCCGGTTGTCAAGGGACAAGAAGTTGCGCGAGAGAGCACTATGGGCGTAGTGATTGGCAGATGCTGAGATGAAGAAGTGGGCGGCGGCACAGGCACGAAGCATACGACCTGCACTCGCGTTAACCTTGGCTTTCAGTCAATAATGAGAGGCGTTACAAGGGGCTAAAGTTCAAAACGAATGAGTGCCAGGCCTGGCATGGCTTCTCACTCTCCTTTCATCATCTGGTCTCCTATATTATCCGGGAGCACTCACCGACAAGGTCAGATGGTATGTTCAATCGCGACCCTACCTCTTCCGGTGTAACTGCGCCCCCATCAAGAGGCATAACGTCTAGAACTCCCATAGATATCACGCTACGAATGGCAGCATTCTGGGGGATCTTTTGTTGTCAGTTTTACGTCTTGGGGGGGAACCGGGAGCAAATTAGCTGACCTGACTAGCCAGATAATACATATTCTCATCGGGCTCCCTAGCCGCTATGGCCAGCTTTTCTGCGGCAATGGCTATTTGATCTTGAAGGTGTTTCGACGGCGCATGACTATTCGCAAACTTTGTGGCAATCTCCGCCATCGATAGGCTCAGACTGACGACTGCTTCTAGGTCAGTCGGCATGATGACGGGCTGGGTGTCTGATTGCTGGTGTTGTCGTGCTTATCTTGCCGCCGTGAGAAATGTTTCAGGTGTGATTTATATAGATACAAGAATACTATATAAATATAAGGTGAGAAGATCGAAGACATTTTGAAATGCACTATGTAGGCATCCAAATCAACTCAATGAGTCGGTTGTCGCCGGGTCGGCATCAGCTATTACTCAGCTCGGACCTCGGGGCTTTGTTGTTGGTCAGCCCAGCCATGACAAGATGTTGCACGTTACACGAGTATACCGAAAGGAGGTCCTGGCTGCTCACCACCAAGGCAAATTATTTGGAAGGATCAAAGCTGATAATGTCGAAGAATCCGAGTTAGCTGAGTTCACGGGGCACATTTTTGGACTTGCAGTTGTAGGTTTGACTGACACGCTGGTCTTTTGTCGAGGCTAGTATGGAACGATAACTGAACTTTTTATCTATGCAAATAGAGAAGAGATTCGCAGATCGCTGAATGAATTTTCTCTCTTAGTCCCCGGTATTCTCCTTTATATCAAGCAGAAATCGTATTTTATTTATAGAGACCTCGCTTCCAGAGTACCACGTTTCTCGGAACACTTCTGAAAACAGTAGGCTGTAGCCATCTTCGGGTCGATCGCTGTAGCTGTACCCCGATCGACAGTTCGGGCCGACAGCGGTGCCCCCCTTATTCAGATCCTAGAGAGTCGCAACATTAAACCAGACAATTCAACGACCCTAAAATCGAATCTGTCGCCCGGGGCTAAGATTGTCGAATTGAATGACCCGACATTTCCCAACGAGACGCTCCGATGGTCAGCATAGAGCCCGCCTACCTTCGACGTTGCGTTCTTCCCCGCAAGGAAACAGGATATATCAGTCGCCGTAAACACCGATTATGGAACTCGGCCATAGGGCTTTGTTGATTTGAGCCCGAACGTGAAGCTACGCTAATTGACTAAGCACAATATCAACTTCTTGACTAAAGGCGGAGGTCATGGCGCCTCTCCTTCACTTGCCAGTGTTCAGGAATCAGGATGCTGTCATGATCAACATGGATCGCGTCAGTCACGTTTCCTATAATAGACGGGATAAAACCCTCACGGCTCTGGAGGGGACTAAGTTTCAAGCTGTCTATGACGTGGCTTACAAGGCTGGTCGAGAACTGAGTACGTTGGCATAATTATCAAATTAGGAATCCCCACTAGCTGACTGGCAGATGAAGCTCTCGGATGGTGTCCATGCGTGGGAGTTGCAGGGGCAAGCATGGGCGGAGGGCACGGTAGACTACAGGGGAAGTACGGCCTTTCAGCTGATGCCATTGTGAAGTTCCGCATGGTTCTGGGCGATGGGGCCATCTTGGAAACCTCGGCATCCGAGAATACCGATCTATCCTGGGTCATGCGTGACGCCGGGCATAACTTCAGTTTGGTTGTTGAGACCACTTTCAAGACTTGGTCGCAACAGAAAGATGGGTTGCACTAATTACAACGTAAACAAGGTGTCCACTAACGACTCTCTGGAAGGAATCCTCAGAACCATTAATAAGCTCTTTCCTATCGATCCAGCAGTTGCGATCGACCTGTTAATCCTGGACGATCCCGAAACTCTCCAACCTATCGTCACCCTGGACGTCGTGTACGCCGGACCGCTGAAAAAGGACAGCAATTTACTGACCAATTTGTAACGAATACTGACGGGTCTTCAACTAGGCACACAGCAAGCAGTATAACCCGTACGTCCTTGAGCGAGTCTCTAGTCCCGTGGAATCAGGTCAACGTGGTGTCTGCTGGTGGGTCAGCTGGACCGGCCCGTGTCGACGGGCCAGCGACCAACCTCTACTCATTCAGCGCAGCCCATCTAGACATTGCGACGACCCTGGAACTGTTCAAGTCGGACGTGACATTTGTTAAGAACGGCCCTCAGGCATCCGCGTCCATGCTGCTCTGGGAGATCCCCGGCGTCCAGGCCGTGCTCGCGCAGCCAGAGGACAGGTCGGCCGTGGGGAACCGGAGATTCGCCGCGGTTCTGGGCGCCATCGAGGCAATCTACACGAATGATAGCGTGGCCCGGGCCGCGGATGCCCGGGCCATGAGCTGGCGCGATCAACTGGCCGCACCTCGGAGCTCGGGCCATGACAAGGAATACTGCTACGTCAATTCCGCCCACAACGATGAGTCCCGCGAAAGCATCTATGGTTACGAGCTGTGGCGCCTGCAGCGACTTCGGGAGCTTCAGCGCAGACATGACCCGCGTCGTTTCTTCAATGGCTTCCACTCTTTCCATTAGGCACTCCTATAGCCTGTGCCGGTCGCCCACAGATAGATTTCGATATAGGCCCCGACAAGGCCCAGCCTATAGACGCTACACTTCTCATGCAAACCAAAGGGAACGTCATGAAAAGTTGAAGAGTTTATTCAGCATATAAAGAGAGATCGGTCAGGTCTTCATTGATGTGTGACAAGATATCAGGTTTAGCTTTCAGGATCAAGAGAAAGGACTGGAGAACTGGTACTTGTATAACATGTATCAGAGTTTCGCAGATACTAATCCACGCCGATCTCGTCTGATCGTTCTTATTTAACAAGGTGTTAAATATACAGTAATAATGAGGGTTGATGACCGCGCATCCACGTTGCGTTGTCCGGGCACCCCTCGGCCCGAAACGGCTTAAAACAATTGCTGACCGCCAGTCCTACGCGGCCGTCTTAGCCAACTTCTCATTGAAGATTCGAAGGAATGAAGTGCATCGCAGCCTATCCCAGTCAATCAAATCTATTGCGGTTCATTTAGCCAGCGCAATAGTTTTCGAACAGCCCGCCCAATATGACAAATTCGACCCCTCTGGCTTTGTTGCCTGCATTGACTGTTGTGAAGGCAGCATACGAAGTAGGGCTCACTACGTTTAAGTAGTCCTACAGAGCCGCTCGCAGAGCCACTCGCTAGACACTCTCCGGCTTTTACTCTGCCCTGCATATATGATATCTAACAGGATCTAGTGCACATGGCCAAGGTCGTATATATGGTCTGCATAACACATGTTCCCGTAGGATTTGAATTACCTATTATCGTAAATCACGCGTCGATCAAAGAAAAGTCCACAGATATGAGCTGGATATAAGATTGCGGCTTCTCTGCCTTGCCTTGCCATGAATTCCGAAACTTTCTCTCGCTTACCTTATAAGCTTTTTCCCATCGTTGACGCCAAGTTCCAACAGCAGCCAGCCATGCACAGCACCAAAACTCTCGGTTTCCTGGTCGCCGCCCTTGGCGCGGGCCCATCCGTCGCCCAGACATTCACCCCACCGCCAGCATGCGTCTCGCTCGCAGCGGGCCTAGCGGGCCCTGCCGCTCCCGACGAGATCCTATCGTTCCTAGACGCCCACGAGACGGCAGGTCCTGCTAATAGCGTCATCTTAGAGGACCCCAAGGCCTACGTGTCGGAGCTCTGCGGGATAGCCAAGGGACTGCCCGAGTCATTGTTGCCCGAGTTCGCGACCTGGGGCGCTGACCTTCTTAGCTTTGCCGGCGAGAGGATCGCGACGTACGACGAGGTGGTGACCATGTGCGTCGCGACGGGTACGGCTGCTGCATCCATCACCAGCTTCCTCCACTCCATCGTGTCACATCCCGACGAGCTGTGTAAACCTACCTCTACCGCTACCCCGACGGGGGGGAATGGTACGGTCCCCGGTACCATCATCACCCCTTACCCCACCGCCACGCCCACTGGCAACACTACCATTCCCCCCGGAACCACGTCAATACCCATTGCGGCGGCCGCTGGACCTACCGGATTCCTGATGGGTGCTGTCGCTATGGCCGGCGTCATTGGTGCCGCGATCCTGCTATGATAAGGATTTGTGTCTGGCCTTAGAATGGAGTTGTTGACTTATACGCAATCGGTGGCACTCTGCTTGCTAGCTTTCCCTCTTAAAGGACTACTTTTCGACCAGGAAACTAAACAGAATATATGGATTTAATTGATCCAATCGAATTCAATTGCATGTGAGGTATCACTCAAGGACCGTGGACCTAGCACTACCTAGTCGATTCATAAGCGGCTAGGCGATACAAATGCTGCGGCGTTAGTGAAAGAGCCCCTGTGTAGGCAGTCACGGCCTACCCATGTATATATAAAGTAGCTACAGTGCAGGGACCCTAGGTCCAACCTTTCCTTCTACATACTTAATACAACACCAAGATGATTCCCTGACAATGGTAGCTAGCGATCACGATCGTCGCCCTCTGGGCTGAGCTTACACTATTTTTACGCCTTTGTTTTTGATTTTTCTGATTCCGCACGAATGAGGAGATGTAACTCATATCGTGAGCAGTGCGAGGAGATGTAACTTGGCACGACCACCACGACAGACCATACCCTGCACCAAGAATCCGCGGGCAACCTACCTTACCTCCCCTCCCCTCCCCTCCCCTCCCCCCAGCCGCTACAGACCTTTCGGCTATCCACTGGTCTACCTACACCTCTCTACCGTCTGGGAGACCCTTCGGCCATCCATTGGTCTCCTAATATATACTATTTCACCTCGGCCGGGAAGAACTCCCATACCTCGGTACGAGAAGATTCACGACGGATTGGAACGATGAGGGCATCGTCATTTTTTGCAGGGGGCAGCTGTAGGCAGTCACGGCCTACCCATGTATATATAAAGTAGCTACAGTGCAGGGACCCTAGGTCCAACCTTTCCTTCTACATACTTAATACAACACCAAGATGATTCCCTGACACCCTGTATCCCGTGTCGCCTGCACTAGCCACTTCAATGCGCACAGTAAAAGCTCAGAATTATTATAAAGCATTACATGTAAAAGAAGAGGATTGGTAAGTTGAAGAACGGTATATTCTGACCAGAAAGCAGCAAAAAGAAACCCTCTAACCTAGAGTAATGACGACGTGTGGTGCCTACCAACATCTCCTATACAACCAGCCTCCAATCGTCGACTCATCCCATACCTACACTTATCCACACGAATAGCTCGACTTCGAACAGTCCTCAACAGCCCGCTCTCATTCCAAGAGTTCAGGAATACACCTACCTACCTGCTATCCATTGCAGCCTCACATTACCTCTTAAGCACAGACCACGATAAGCTGACCACCCCCATGTCGCTGAGTTAAGTTGGCCATCAATGGGATATCTATTTTTTTTAGCTACCTACCATGTTCTGATTTCTCAAGTACAGGAGCTACATAACCCGGCTTAGGACGTATCTTCTGAGGATATTGTTAGTCAGTATGTCAACACGGCAATATCAACCTCAACGACGAGTCTTTCCCAACCCCATCATCAACGAGGTTACAACCCTCGGATCACGTAGCGCGTCAGGGGCAGAGGCGTCGTTGATAATGCGGCAGGTCAGATGGTGTTTCGGCCTGTCTCCCGACTTCTCACCGTTTGGTAACATCGCCTGACTCGCGTCGGCGTCAATGGCCGTACTGCGACCCGGCGAGGCCACAAAACGGTGAAGATGTTTCGTGGGGGTGATGGTACGATATATATTGAGGCTATCACGAGTGTTAATCGGCTTGAGAAAATAAAACGGAAGTATTACATGATACTCTAGTTGCCCATCATCAATAAGGTAGAATGTTCATAGATTAATCAAGTTAATTGAAATGGGAAAACAAGCCCTTACACAAAGACAAGACATGGACGATGCGCTGTCAATGGTATTACTCTACAAGTGAGATATTATACCCATGTATATAATACAATATCTTATAAAGATCCTATGTTGCTGATAAACTCGCGTTGGGAAAGTATTTGCGACAATGCTTGAGTGTTGTTCTGAACGAGAATGTAGAGGCATGACCGAGTGTGATGTTTTTAAAAACCTCTAGCAGAGTAGGTAGGTAGTCCAGCAGACCAGTCGAGCGTCCATTTCCCTCGGACCCCAACCCCAAAGCCCCATCGCTGCCGATGTTCAATTGGTCACTAAACGTCTGCCTGTTGCTGCGGCGGCAGCAGATCGGATGTTGTTGACCTGGCGCTAATTGGAGCGCGGCACTAAATCCATGTATGATCGACGGGCCAGTCCAGGCAGCAGGATTAATCCCCAAGTCCCAACAACATCTGGTGACATCCAAAGGCTGCTATTTTTGCTCGTCCTATTGAGGCTCAGACAAGTACTTATCTATCTAATATTGGGTGCTGACAAAAGATCTGCTGCTTCGCTTACGTTACGAGTTTCATAAATATACGGCGGCGCCAGGTGTTTATTTATGTAATGCCGCTTCATAACTGCCCAATGATCCGTGAATTATCTCCGTAGACCAGTGTTATATATTGTGTCTGCTCTCACTTACTGTGTTCTGCATTCTCTCACTTGCTATACTCTGCTTGCTTAAAGAATCCTGTTTCATTTCCCTCCGCAACCAGCAATCAAGAACCAGTAGCCAGCTTCAGCTCACATGTCGGCTAAAATGGCATCACGAGAATCCGTCGATTCGACCCGTTCGACATCGCCGCTGATTGAACAAGACTCGTCATTTCAGCCGCCTCCCAAATATTCCCAGAGCCATGACAATAAAGCGGCCAGCAACAGCAATGATGGGGCCTCGAAGATCACCGTCTCGGCCGTGGTCCTGGGATGCCGCCTCGTCGTCTTCATCGCCTCCCTCGCGGTGGGCATCAGCCTCGCCGTCCTAGAGGTCTGGAGACCCGAGCACATCGCCCTCACCGTCTTCTCGTTCCTCTCCGCCACGTGGAACGGCGTGCTTATGATCGGCTTCCTGCACAAGCTCTCGGTCCGTGTCAGCCTGGTGTTGAGCGACGGCAAGGTCATCAGCTTCGAGAACGGCGAGGGAGGAGGAGAAGGAGGTCGTCGCAGGTCTTGCTGCTCTCGGGCGTTCTTGGTCGATCTGTTCCTGGTCTGCGCGACCTTCGCTACGACTGTGGCTAGCATGGTCATAAACGTACACTATGCCCGTACGACGATACGTCTCAACTGGATTCCCATGTGAGTTATTCCTATTCCATGAAACTCATCCTCGGACAGTTGGTTGAGCGTACTGACTTGCCGCCGCTTAGCGCTTTTCATATCGCCGTCGCCGCGCTCACCATGTTCCCGGCGTTGGGCACGGCCCACATCCGCTTCGAACCGATTGAGACTCCTCGATTGTCGCTGCCTTAGGACGATGTATATTTAACCGGTTCGGCCTGATGTTGACGTCAGCCTCTGACCTCTCAACATAGTGTGGTCGCCGTTCGGTCCTTGATCTCTCGACATTCTGATGCTGGTGCGACTCTACTACACGACATTAGGCGAAATGGTTGCCCAAATAGAAGATTGAATCGTGGTCCTTGACACACATTGGCGACGTTAGTAGTGTACCCTTTCTGCTCATGAAGGCACATCATCTCCGGGCAAATATTGAGCTTCTGAAATCGATGAGCTTCTACCGCACATGAATATATACCTGGAAATATTTATACAATTTCACGATAGTTGCTCATACTATATCGAGGAATCGACTGATTCAATGCAACGCAGTGAGATCATTCGCGGGACACGGCAGCGACCTGTGTAAATGCGTGTAAAATGCATCTAATCCGATGCCGAAACTCGGGCGGAAATTTGCCTATGAGTCTTCTATATATCGAGCCACTCCCCATAACGGAGGCGCGAAACTAAATAACGCCGGGTATCCCTTTTCCTTCCAGTAAATCGTAAAATCTGCGCATGGGTATGAGATCTATAATAACTGAAATGTGGCGTTAAACGTTAATTCAATCACGTCTAAATATATATACCTCTCCAGCTAGGACAGCTAGGCCGATGGTCATAGCAACACTGATGATGGGCAGATTGACGCGAGCGAACTCGAGTCCGCGCACGCGGATATGCTTCCGGGAGAGGATGTCTCGCCAGAGGAGGCCAGCCAGTGACGCGCTGAAAGCAATGCTGAAGGCCCCGTAGTTGACGCCGAGCGCCATAGCGTAGATCGTCGCCCACTTCGTTCGGTCCCCGAGCGGCTGCATGTTATTCATGTGAATCTGCTCCCACGCCTGTATGACTCGCGAGAGCAGGATAGTGGTGCCAATATTTGTTCCCGCAAACTGGGGTCAGGTCAGTGTTGGTTGGCACTTGTTGTGTGGTGTGGTGAAACGGGGGGGCTTACATTGCACAGAATGACGGAAAGGAAGCCCATGCCTCCAATGGCTCCTATAGTACCTGTTTTGTCCACCCAGTGATCCCATCCGTACGCAAAGACCGGGACCCAGCCGTTGGTGACGAGGCCCTGGACGAGGATAAACATCTCAAAAGAAAATGGCAATAGAGCGAACGGAAGATGGCTGAATACGGCAGAGACTGTGGGAAAGGTGTCTTGCAGCCATCGGTATGTGTCCGCACTGATCGACACGAGGGTCCTTGGGTTGTGGCCCGTTGAAGCTGCGGACGCACGCCTCTGAGCGACTAGTACGTTCTCGGCGGAGATTTTCTTTTCCCCTCCTACTCTCTCAGTTGATTGCCTATCTGCCCTTTTCTGTAGTGACCCAAGCGCCACGCCAGAAGCTTTGCCTTCCGTTTTGGGGGTAGCAGCGACATTATTTGTCGTGAGTTTGGTATTGGGCGTTGGTCCGTCTGTTCTCACAAGGTTCTGGGGAGGCATATCCGGGTTTATGCCGGAAGCATCATCATCAATTGCGAGTCTGGGAGGCTCATTGGATATTGGTTCTGGTCGTGTGTCAAGCGACGGAATCGTAGCTGTACTGTGTCCTATGTCGTGACGGTGCACATTCTCACTCGATGAGCTGAGCTGACCATCTTTTTCATCAAGGCTATCTCCGCTGTTTGTCTGGCGTATTTCGGACATCATAACAACCGACGCAGAAGCGTCACTAGTCTGCTCGAGGATACCTGCTTCAGCCGCTAGCTGTGCTCTTTTTCTCTCAGCCGCTTCGGCAATTTGCTGTCGTCCGTCGCGCGCTATGTTCCGCGTCTCTTCCCGATGAATCCAACCCCAGACCAGATCGAATGTAAGCATAACGAACGCAGCTGGCAAGGTGACGTAAAAGACGTGGGTTTCTTTACTATGGCTGGATTGAACCTCGTTGAGCACAAGAATGGTAATTAGCGTGGCGGCCATGACGAACCCTCCAAATGCGGCACCGGCTTTATCTAGGAATGGGTTCATGATCTCTTCAAGTGACAAAAGCTGGCCCGCTTCGTTGCTCGCCAGTTCTTTCTCTTCTTCACCGGCAGTGCCTCGACCGTACGGAATGTTGGGGTTGATGGGCTTTCTGGCCCTCGCTTCCTCGTCAAGTTCATGCATTTTGATGGAGCTTGGAATAAGAGACTCGTTGGCGAAAACGACATAGAGCAGAAATGGGAACAGTACAAGGGCAGTAATAACGACAGGAACAACCATGTCTCTGGTGTAATCGAGAAAAGTGATTTTGAACGCCCCAGCAAGCACGAGGTTGGTCGGATTGGAAGAGACGAGGATCGCTGATGCGATATTCGCAACAGCGAACTGAGTGTGAATCCACGCTCGAGGGTGGACAATATTGCTTGATACACGGGTCATGTATGCCAAAAAGGCGGTGCCAGATAAGATGATGGGGTCATTTCCGATGAAGGTACCCAAGCCGAAGAAGAAGACATAGAGAAAGAAGAAGAGGCGACGACCAACTTTACCTCCCAATTGAAGGACTTTGAAAGCGAGATATCTGATGAGACCAGATGCATCGATGGAGATAGCAATGTAAGCGAGCGAGAAGAAGAAGATCAGAATATCGTAGGGTACGATGTTATCTGAACCGGCGATGCCACCCTTCACCTCGTCCTTTCCTATTGCACGGATAGCCAACAGGAAGAGATCTGCTATGAGCGGACCGGTGACAAAGTTGATGGGGAAACGAAACCATACGTATGGCTTCGCCCGGCTCCTGTCCAAGCCGACATGGTCAGTTGAAGCAAGGTCGGATTTTCTTCGGTCATAATGCTGCCTTGGAGGTATCACACGCAAAGACACCAAGCTTCGTACGCCAGCACTATATAGCACCAGAGGTATGGGTATGGGGATACGAGATGGGAAGAGAACGGTGAGATCTAAGCCAGTAAGCGAAATCCTTTTTGCAGGGCAACGATAAGACACGATACGGTCGGGTTGTTGATGCGCTACTTACTGGCTATAACGAAGACAACCAGGGCAAAGATGGACCTCCAGTGTTTTATCTTGGTAGTATCGAGGTCAACACCGTCGCTAGGTACGTCAGACATGATGGCCGAAAGAGAAGACGGAAGAGAAAGTTGTCTCTCGATTTCCGGCAAATCTCAGCCGCCTCGATTGAACATGGCGAGGATATGTATGTCCTATTCCGATCAGACAAGGCAGGTTTGTCGACGTTAATAAGACTCTGGATACGGCTGTGTTTGGAGTCTTGGCAGCCAAGACCAAGGCCGTTCCTCGCCGAAGGGAGCAAAACACGTGTGGTCGAAGAGGGGGGCTGAATGGCAATGGCAATGCCGATGGCGATGGCAAAGACACTACTAAGCTCAGCCAAGATGACTGACTGACGAGAAGAGAAGAGGGCTTAACCGTTTTGGCGCAGCGGGTTTAGGCGCCTGCTGATCTGATTTCCACCAAACGAGAAATACCAACGAATAGGTAGAGGGAAATGAATGATGTCAAGGGAGGGTATTGGAACCTTTGCAGTATTACTTCTTCCTTACCTAAGGGATCTCCATGTTTCTATGCAAGGTGGCGTAGGAGGTAGGACTTCCAAAGGCTGGTGTGCAAGCTCGTGCAAGCTCAGTTCTGTTGGGCCGGCAAAGTGACCCGATGCCTGCCTGTGTACGCTGTTATTTTGCTGCCGATCTTGAACTTGGCATGGTGGCTGTGCCCTTGGCAGCGGTGAAACGAAGCTGCCATGTTATTGGATAAAAGATGTCGCCCTTGTGCCCAATACTGCAGGCTTCGAGAAGAAGAATTGGAAGGCGAGGAAAGTGAGACTATTTGTCTGGCACGTGTGGCCCCACTGTCGGCCACGGGTTCGGTACCTAGGTACTTCATAAGCACTGCCCGACGTTTATATGCTCGTATGTCGCCAAATAAGACACAACAACAAAGGTACTACTTACATCATATCCTTCTGATTTCATAGTTATAGAAAGTTATCGCACCACATACGAATACGTGAGTACTATCTCTGTCTTTCATCCGTACAGAGATCATACTGATCCGTATACCTTTTCCGCGTCTGTGTATGAAGCACCTATGCGGGCTGCTACAGTACCCAGTCTCTGGACAGGTAGGCGAGGTAGGTACCTAGGTAGGTACTTAAGTAGGTAACTGCCAATTGGGACATAAGTTGCAGGTCGGCAGGGACACGGCAGCCAGCTATTCCTTAAATGGCCTTCGGTAATAGGGCTGGTTAGCTTTGGAGGCGGGGGCGATGCGCCAGCGCCCCACTAGCTCCCTGGGTCTGTCTGGGGAAACAGAAAGTACAACATTGACAACATGAGATTCTCTCACGCTGAGAATACACTACTAGACCTGCAGACTTGAATACCTACCTGTGCCTTAAAAGTAGTAGTCTACCTACCTAATCTATCTACGGTACCTTGGGCTTTTTATTATTAAAACCATATGACCTATCACCTCTGCTGATGGAAGCCAAGCAGCGCTTCACACCGTCATGTATCGAACTCGCTACCCCGGTAAGTCAGCATGGCGGCGAGTGTGAGAGTAGGACGCCACGTTCAAGCTTGAATGTAACTTGGCTCGTGCTCTTGAAGGATCAAGATACCGAGCTCGCTACTTTTGTCTTACATTCGTTTCGTCGTCGCCGTAGGACTCGTGACCTGGCCTGTAGCCTCGTCATCAATTCCACTGCCGCCTCTTCTGCTAATTTTCGGCGCCCTCAACGTTTTTCTCTCCTATAACATACCACTCTCCCAGATCTAAAGCGGCTCTCAGATTTACTGCTGCTTTCTTCACCACCTTGGGTATTTATTGTCGTCCTAAAAATCATGCTTACGCGTGCGAATCACCATCAACAAGGCGAATACATGTCTCGCAGCGAATGATGCGAGAGTCTGACCCAGTCCAGCTCCATGCATCTCTCCCACCCACATTCTCCAATCTAGTGGTCGCCAGATCTCACCCTACATCCGCTGTGCATACATACTTATATACACCTTGCCAACTTCTATCTAAGCCTCCCACTCCGCGCCATCGTGGTATTAGAGATCCAGCCTGACTTATCCTACCCTCGTCCCTCCAGTTTTACACGTTATTCTGTATGACAAGGGCACTCTCGAGTCTCTAGTCTGCCTAGAGACCCTCTTCACATCGCTCACAGCCTTTGCTTCCGCCCACATGCCACCTGCCTACTCCACTCCACTACTGTACTCTCTAGTTAGCCGAGATAACACGTCCAGCATTACCAGCACTCAGCCTGTAGCTCATGTCGTATGTGCTTGGCCTGTCTCCGGGCAGTATGGGTTTGGAACGAGGTTATTGTAAGCCTGTGCTACCACACCGGACCTCTACCGTTGCCAAAACGTCATCTAACCTCCCCGGTGCCCCAGATACTATTTCTTAGTGACCACTTGCGTATTGGCCCGGAGAAAGGAATGGCTGAGAAATGCCTGTCTTGCAGCTGCCCTGCTGCTACCAGCTGTTGCTGCTATTCACGCCGTGGTGTTAGCAGCAGTCCAGTACGTTGCCCGTAGCCCCTCCCTCTTCTCATATCCATCTATGTCGAGATCAGATCTGAGTGCGCTACTCTGCTAGAAGAGATCGTTTCATGGCCCTCCAAGAAGACGTTACTGACTCATGTTGCAGTGTAGATAGTGAGTACCGACGATCTCGAAAGCCCGGTAACTACGTTCTGACACGCGCGTCTACAGCTGCGGTTGACATGGATATCTACGGCGCTTTTCAGCTCTGCTCTATAGGGATATTGGCGGCGCCAATCACGGTATATAACTCCAAAACTTATTTCAACGATCCTGGGCGTAACATCATCTTCCTATGGACAGGTCTGCTCCTTGCTGGTAAGCACTCGCCATGGCATATGACTGTGATTCACTTCTAAAGAGATGTAGGAATGCTCAGCTTGACGGTCGAGTTTTTCCGTACCGAGACCCATGGCTGCCCATTTGATAACATGGGAATGCCAATCGACCCCTTCAACTCAACTGCGTTTCCCTACGGAAATGCTAACTGTGGCCTTCATTGCGAATACGGGGGGGCTGGCCCATTCTCCCTGATCCGCAGAGATTCTACGAATGAACCCGCCGTTATTCCCGTTCCGCAGAGGCTTACATTCAGCGCAGTCACCCTTCTTGCCGCTGGTAGCTCCATACCTCCGGTATTGACGCTGGTACGTGGATCTTGGCTACAGCAGCACCCACTAAGCTGAGATGCAGAAATGGTTTTCTTGCAAACTTCTTTTGGGGTTCTGGCTAACATATGCATCTTCGCATAGATATTTACATGGGAGAAAATCCTGGAAATCAATTGGAAGCGGCGATTCGCTCACGACCAGGTGAAGATCAACGATCCCATTGAAGGGACAAATGGCGCCACCCCTAAGATGATAACGATCATCAACGGCGCCATCAGGAACTTTCTCAGTAGCATACAGATACCCATCTTTAGCGGCATTGTAGTTGTCCTGCTTGTCTTCGGCGAACTCAACTTCTGGAGCACGCAAGTCTACTACCAGACGGAGCCGTTTAGCAGCGTAGGGCAGTGGGCAAATGTGGTTGCTACTGCGCTTGTCGTGCTTGGTTCATTGTATTACGTCCAAAACGAACGCAGGCTGTATCAAGTGGACGCAAGCTCTACTCACCTACACGACACTCACAGCGATAGGGATCAAGAGAGCATGCAGGGCAGCGTTTCTTCTAATCCTTCTCAGGCACAAGCCGAACATATGATGGAGAGAAGAAGTATCCATCGCGACGTATCCAAGAACAGCAATGGGCGGGCCGATGAACAGGGTAGTTACTCTATTGAGCTAGGGGCTACCACCACAAACCAGTCCGCCGAGCTGTCCTCTCCATTCATATCGGACAACCACAGAAACTGGGTAGCTCATCAGTTAAACCTCGTCGCAGAGTATATCGGCACGGCAGCACCGGACCGATACGACAATTCCGTCTTCAGGGAGGGGCAGAGGGAATTCCCCGAGATCCCCGGCGAACCCGGACGAGTTGCCCGTTTCGAAGAGCTTCGGGACAGGTACAAAAGCAGCGTCCCGCACGAAGATGACGCAAGCATCATTTCCGGGGTATCGCGACATGACAGTTTTTCCTCTATGCGTGCTTCTGATGCCGGGCCTGCGAACCGCGCCATATCACCGTCGCGACAACTCCAGTCCTCATCGCATACGAACGGGCAAAGCCAACATTCGTCACCGGAGCTTAATGAGACAACAGCATCTTCGAACGCCGAGTCGAGCTCGAGTCCCAGACCGAGACGCGATACGCTCGATGTACCACATCCTCCAAGACCGGCGCATGTTCGCCCAAGAAACCTTTCATCTCCGTTCGCACCGTCTCCCAATATGATCGAAAGTGGAGAGGGCTCGCCAAGGATTGTGGTCTCGGCTGAGCCAGAGGACATATCGCCTAGCATACCTACACTGGACACATCGCCACTTGGCCCTCATTGAATGATTCGTTCAATAGACGGGTAGCTCCTGGTTGTGGATTTTATCGACTATATCAGGTCCCCACGAGACCACCACGTCATTGCTCGCTATGGGCCGCCGAGTATATAATTAACATAATTACTAGCCAGTCCATTATTGGATCTAGATGAATCGCAATAGGATCCCGATATGTTTGATTACTACATATTTATTGGCCACGATGCCAGAAAGATGATACAATATCATCTAAAAAAACGACATAGACTAGTCGATACACACCGAACAGAGCGTGGATCGAGTGCGACAACCGCACACGCCACCAAGTACGATCCAGCCGTTTTGCCTTTTCGTCGACTAACATGGCAGACGAATACACTCAACAGGAAATTCACAAGGCGGTAGGAAGAAGGACCATGTTGGGCTAACGCACAATAGAATTCACGAGAACCCGACGCTATGAGTTTGTTTCCCGACGTGTGTATATAGCTCGGGCCGTGCTTTCGACGTAAGGGAGGGCCAGATCCGGAAAGCAAGTACATGTAGCCTTCCATAGCGTTGATTGACATAGACAAGAGGATAAACCAAATAGAACAGATAGACGGGATACCAAGACAGTTTTTATTTTATTTTATTTTTCAAATCAAGTCCGACCGACGTGAAAGAAAGACCGGGATAACCCAGGGACTTCTTATCTCTCGATCTATCGATCGATCTCGATTGGGGGAAATAAAAAACCCCTTCCCCTTTTCCTTTGCTTTCCCCCTTCTATTTTCCCTCAACTTCTGCTTATTTACTTCTGACCCGCGTCGAGCTCCCGCCCGCACCTCTCCCAGATATCCACGCTCGTCAGCAGGGTGGTGACGAACATGGCCAGCCCGACGGTGCCGGCGCCGGCCGGCACCCAGCCCACGACGCTCCCGGGCAGCGTGATGTCGAGGGCGTCCGACACGACGCGGCGGCCGAGGCCGGAGATCCTGGCCCGCGCCTCCCGCCTCCAGACGGCGTAGTCGATCTGCTGCTCCTTCGAACCACCATCACCAGCAGCAGCAGCGCCCGTGTGATCCGTATTCTCGGGAAGTTTATCCGCATCGGCGATCTCAACTTCACTGCCCTGCCCATTTCCATCCCTGTCACCCGATGCAGGCGCAGAAGCAGGAGCAGAAGCAGGCACAGAACCCCAAATATCCACGACGCGGACGAGACCAGCGAGGACGCCGCAGACGAGCGAGAACAGCCAGAACCGCTGCCCCTCGACGGCGAGCGCGGCCTCGGCCTCGGGGCCCCAGGGCGCGAGCCCGTCGACGCGCTGCGCGTCGACGATGGTCGACGCCTCGAGCAGCAGGTACATGCCATTAAATGTGCGGCCGAGGACGTCGAGCCAGACGGCGGCGCGCGGGGACGGGCGGCGGGCCGGGGATTGCGATTTGGATTGCGAGTGGGGTTTGGATTGGGAGGTGTGGAGTGATGTGTAGAGCTTCTGCGCGGCGGAGAAGGATTCCAGGAACCGGAAGATGCGGAAGTACCGCCGCGCTAGGTTCAGCTTTGCGCGCAGGGACAGCAGGATGAGGCTCGTCTGCGCTACATTTGGGGCGTCATGGGTAGTGGTGGGGTTGGTGGTGGTGGTGAATGCGGCGAGGAGGATGAGGAGGGATTCGAGGAGGAAGGGGTACGAGGTTAGGATCTGGGTTATGGACTGGAGGAGGCGGAGGATTCGTTCTAGTCCGGCTTTTTAAAGGGGAAAGGGGAGGAGGGGGAGTATGTTAGTTTATTGAATTCGTTCGGCTTGTTTTGGGTTGGGTTGAGGGGAAGAGATAGAGAAATTGTATTTGGATTGGGTTATAAATGGTTGGTGTTGAGAGATTAGGGGGGTTGGATATGAGTTTGGAGGTGTACAAAAGTTTTCATGATCACATTTTAGAGATGAGGGGAGACACTGTAATGAAGGCGGAGCGCGAGAAGCAATCTCATGAACACAGGATCGATCAAGCAAATAAAGCGATGTCGGTTAATGCAGCTTCATCTCATGCTCTAGTGTGTTCACACATTGAATATATCCTCTGTGCTGTACAAGTGTGAATGATAGTGGGAGAATTGATATCCAAAAAATCCAAGGAGAATAAAAACGTTCGTCACCTACCCGCGTCGGTCGTGAACCTCACAAACTGGTCAAACGTCCGAGACATCGTTTCGTAGTGCTCTGTGCCGTGCCGTGCCGTTCCGGATGAGCCTCCCGTGTGTGACAAATCAAGTGTTCGAGGACCGGAAGGTTCGGTGAGGAGCCGGCGAAGTAAGAGAGCCCGGCGGACGCTATGACCTCCGAACCACAAAGCAGAAACCGAGGGAAAAATTCGGTGCCAGAATGGGTATGGAAATAAGAGCCGACTTTCAGATGTCAGAGAAATAAAAAGAAACTTCTATAACATGTGCATGTCGCTTTACCAATTACAATCACGTGAATAAGACTAGGCTAGACTTAGACTGTCTGTCGTTGTATCTGACGCGAGAAAGAATGCCGGTGGTGTGAGACGGGGACGAAACGGCGGCTCCAGTTTAGATCTAGAAACTCGGTAAAGGCAGAATTCGGTTGTTATCCGGGCTAAATAAAGTAAAGGGCTTGATGAGCGGGGTCTTAGACAGTCTTTAAGCGGAGACACGATCAAGCGGTCAAGGCTGAGACTGTGAGCTATCGGATATAGTGTGTATTCTTGCCGAATTATATCATATTACACAGATAAACCGCAAGTGTTTCTTGTCCGGGTAAGCTAAGTTTGAAATGCGACATAAGTGGTATTTGTCGTGATGACTTGTCCCGACTAGCTTATCATTTGTCATTGGTGTTGAATGGGATATCGATCTTTGAAAGGGGACCAAGCAAAGCATGGAGTCACGGGCAGATGAATCCTGATAGTATTAGGAACGGACCTGCTTGAGGAAAATGTCTGGGTGAATATATACATATTGACGGATAGGTTGGGCGAAGTATACAAGGCGGTAGGTATTACCCCTCTTCTAAACGCCAGATCTACGCCAGTTGTTTTGTCGTCTAGGTGATCTGAGATTGTCTATTGACCAGGCGAGATTAGTTTGCCCTCTGCCCGTGCGGTACGTTCCCATCCGCCGCCGTACGTTTGTTGACCACCATTCTCGGCGGCGTACTTCTGCATCCTCGCTTCTAGTTCGGGTCTGAAGTGTCGGATCAGGCCCTGAATAGGCCAGGCAAAGGCCTCGCCGAGAGCTGCTATCGTATTAGTACAACGCAAACGTAATCGTGTATTCGTCAGGGCATCGTCTCTTACCGCAAATGGTGTGACCCTCGACCTGCTTCGTCAGCTCTTGTAACATGTCAATCTCCCTTTCCCGGCCCAGCCCCTTCTCGAACCGGGACATGATCTGCTCCGTCCACTTGCTGCCTTCACGGCACGGTGTGCATTGGCCGCAAGATTCGTGACGGTAGAAGTGAGATAACCGAGAGATGGCTCGGACCACATCGGCGCTCTTGTCTAAGACGATAACAGCTGCGGTGCCCAGACCAGACTGGCTGTCCTTCAGTGCGTCGAAGTCCATCAACTGGTCATCGCAAACATGCTTAGGCAGGATAGGTGTCGAAGATCCACCGGGAATGATGGCGAGAAGGTTGTCCCAGCCACCCTTGACGCCACCACAGTGTTTTTCGATGAGCTCCCGCAGAGGGATGCTCATCTCCTCTTCGACGGTAGCTGGATTGTTCACGGCACCGGAAATGCAAAACAGTTTTGTTCCCTGGTTTCGCTCTCGGCCGAAGCCAGCAAACCAATTCCCTCCTCTTCTGCAGATCGTGGGGGCGACGGCGATGGTTTCGACGTTGGCCACGGTCGAGGGGCAACCGAAAAGGCCGACAGCGGCAGGGAATGGGGGCTTGAGACGCGGCTTGCCAGGCTTGCCTTCGAGAGACTCGATCAGAGAGGTTTCCTCGCCGCAGACGTAAGCACCAGCGCCGCGGTGGAGGTAGACGTCGAAGTCGTAGCCCGAGCCGCACGCGTTCTTCCCGATCAATCCGTCGGCATAGGCTTCGTCAATTGCGCGCTGGAGGACGGCGGCTTCGTAGATGAATTCGCCACGGATGTAGATGTAGGCGGCGGTCGCATTCATGGCCCGACCGGCGACGAGACATCCCTCGACCAGCTTGTGGGGGTCTTTTCGCATGATCTCTCGGTCCTTGCATGTTCCGGGCTCGCCCTCGTCGGCATTTACGACGAGATACCTCGGTTTCGTGTCCTTGTCCCAGTCCTTGAAGTTCATAAACGACTAGATTCGCAGTTTTCGGAGTCAGCTATCTGTCCCTGCCACTTGTCCTGTCGCGAGTCCATCCGGCAGCTTGTCCTGCTATTTATTTGACCTAGCCCGAGGTGAGGGAGACGGGACGACGAACCCATTTGAGGCCGGAGGGAAAGCCGGCGCCTCCTCTGCCGCGCAGGCCCGACGCCTTGACCTCGCTGATGATCCAATCGTGGCCCTTCAATATGATCTCCTTGGTCTTGTGCCAGTCGCCCATCTTCTTGGCCGACTTGAGATCGGCGGGATAGCGGCCGTAGAGGTTCTGGAAGATGCGGTCCTGGTCTCGGAGCCCGCCATAGGTGCGTTTCGGAGAGCCATCTTGGACGGTGGCGAAGGTTCGGGCCTGCGAGCCGGCGGGCGCGGCGACGCGTGTCAAGGCCTTCACAGAGGCTGCCGTCGGCGTGGGTGTCCTGGACAGCATCGTGGGGGTGGTTGTGGCGCTCAATTGAGCTGGGAGCGGAGAGAGTCCTGTGGCGAAGGAAGGTTGTTGTCTTGAGGCAGGTTTTGGATCATTGGCTCGCAATAGGTGAGGCACTTGAGCTTGGAGGCTCCTAAATGGCAGCCCTGTCATTGGCCCAGAGAGGGTCATGATTAGTGGAGAAGAAGATGACTAAGAGAAGCTCGGGCCACTCACGTTCCATCCACGAAGCTTCAGAAGTGGATACTTTAAATAGGTACCTAGGTTAGGTACTTCGTACACTTAGCTTCATGTACAGTAACCTCGTACAGGTCACCAAAGTACTACATCTTCAACAACGACTCAACATCGCTGAAGAGTCTCTCCCACCCAGCATCAGAATAAACATACTCCTCTAGACTATCGTCATCGACCTGCCTCGCACATATCACGTCATGTCCTCATCGTCCAAGCGACAGTCTGTGTTACCGCGCGTCCACTCCGGTCCGAAAGCGCCAGTCAACTTCTCCTCCTCCATCACTATCGCCGACTCGGCCCTGCTCGCCGGCAACCACACGATCAACATCAATTCCGAGTCGGTCGTCCATCCTCGCGCGAAGATCGACTCGTCGAACGGTAGAATCACCATTGGCCGGAGATGTATAGTGCACGAGAGAGTCTACATCGGCGCACCCTCGGCCGACCCGACACCGAGCGAATCGCGCGACGGCGTCGTCATTAGTGACTATGCTGAGGTCGAGGTCGGCGCCATCATCGAGTCTGGCGGCACCCTGATCGGAGAAGGGTGCCAGGTGGGCGTGGGCAGCCGGGTTGGTAAAGGCGCCAAGCTTGGGAAGGTGAGTCGACCGAGGGATGACGCGCCTTTCTCGACAGTCTCGTTACCCGCTGCTCGCTCTAGCTGAGGATTGACGTGTGCCCTGCAGCATTGTGTTCTAACACCAAAAACCATAATACCGCCCGGCGAGGTAGTGCCAGATTTCACCGTCGTCTACTCCAACGGCACTAGAAGACTGGATAGACGTGGCGTGACAGACCTAAAGAACAAGGCCCAGGCACGGCAGATCGAGGTTCTGAGAAAGTTGATACCCAGTAACCCTGCTAAATTTCAACCTTGATGACCGATGCCGCATATGATACAGACGACTGATATAGACACTTGCCATACGGATGGTACCAGAACAGGGAGCGCGAACTAGCTCCATTATCTCTCCCATCAGCACCGTCGATCAAGGTAGCGAGGAGCTGCCTGAGCATGTCATCTCCGAGCCCATCGCAATGAGATACCAAAACATGAACTCCGCTTCATATGGCTTCGCCTGACGAAGAAGCAGGGTAGCACTCGTCATGGGTTAAAACACGTGGCATCTACCGCCGACAATAGCTGGGAGCTTGTCATCTCGTTTCGTTCCTTGATGGCCCAAACGCCTGTGCATCACCGTAAGTGTATCGCTGTGTGCCGGGGCTGAAAACATGAACCAGGCGAGATACCCCAACCTGTTACCTAGCGCACTAGACCCCTTCAAAACACACGTTGGCAGGTGAACCCCCCCATATCTTGATCGTATACCCCTCTTCCGCCCTACTTTATCTCGGGCAAGCTGCCAATGGAGCGGCTGACTACCGTGGCGTAAATACTCCTTCAGCTCCCCGAAGCAGGTGATCGCGCAATTGGCTCGCTCTGATTCTGGCGACAGACTAAGTCGAGCTAGTCGCGAGTATTGGCGCTGATAAGCACTTACCGGTTCATAATCCAATAGAGTTGTTCATGTCCCCCCATTGCTGGGTAGCCGGGTGTTCTAGCGCTACGTTCTCCAGATGAGGCGCACCGTCGGCCTAGGGGAAAAGGAGGCGACTTTCCGCGGATTAGCATGCTTGAGGTACCTATAAACATATAAGAAGCGATTCTGAGCATGTCGTGATCGATATTTTATGTTGCTGCCATCGATAACGACGAAAATGTAACATTGACTCGGGCAGCCGCCTGCACGACCGGCCCCGGTGCGCTGTTCGCAGTCACATTTCAATTGTTAGCAGCTTCCATTGAATATGTAGGTTGGTTAGTAACACGACGCATCGCCGTCTGCCACAACGATGAGGATGAGGATGAGCACGCATGCCCGCCCGCAAGTCGTCGGAACCCTGGGTATCGCCCAGTTCATCCTCTCCCTTTCCGCGCGAGGCGCAATAGCTCAGGCCATACAAGATGACTCCATCGCCTATACGACGCTCAGTGGTTGGGGGGACATGCGCGCTTGTACGAGATTTCCATTTCAGGTCAAATTTAATATCTGCGGCGTGGGTGATTTTCTGGATGATGCGGGCAAGCGAATATTGGGATTCATACCGCTCTCGTTCTGTAGCCTCGATTACGCAGAGATTGTGTTTTCAACCCCAAATATGTATTTGGGACGCGTCCCTCCATCCTTAGAGGCTCACAACCTATCCTCGAAATAGCCCTAACACCAAGTATTATACCCAGTTGGATGCAAGACGAATGCATGCCTATGTCGGCCCATCACGCTAGAAGAAGGCGTCGAGTTCATCGACCAGAAAGTAGTCAGCCTATGCTCCAACTACGACGACCAGAAGACCGCCACCGATTTCTTGTTGCGCTACTGCTCGAATCATGGCTACACATCCGTGGGAACACCCGTCACGCCAACAGGTGCGTTTTTCACCGCCACTGTCACGGTCGCCCAGACAATTGCAACGCAGACGGTATCCAGGTCTCGTGCTAGGGCGTCTCACATTTCTTCCCTCACATCGCTCGTTGTTGTTGTGTGGCTTTTTGTTTCATGGGCGTCTATCGTGTAGTCGCATGGTAATGTTAGTGGCACTGTTCATCGGTGCAGCAAGAAACGGTTGGCGTTGTAGGCCGAAGCTCTTGTTCATGTTAGAGTCATTTCCCGACAGGATAGAGGTCCTGATCCTCAAATGTTACCTACCTATCTTCCTCATTGTAGAGAGAAAAGGGTCACTGCCTAACCCTGAGACCCAGTGGCTAACGCGTGATTCAATCGTAGGTTCGCCATCAATGTTTGGCTTCCAGTTGACTATCAAATATTACTCGAGTACAGAAAAGGGAGCATTCGACTTCCAGCTGGCGCCAGGTGTTATCTAGGGGCGCTTCGGCTTGGGCAGCCATTCCGAAGATGGGGGTCAGCTTCCCTCCTGAGGCATCATGATCGTAGAACCTACGTGTATGCTCGGTCAGTTAACAACTACATTATCTACTATTCCGTGCCTATCTAGCTAACTATTCATCTTAGATACCGTCGAAGGCATTGCCACCCAAGTTTACGATCATCTCACTATATATGTATATATATATATATATATAGTGCGTGAGATACATCACAGCAATTGCTTCTAGCTACCAATCCATAAAGCGAACCTCACAATCACTACTGGTTTTTACTCGCTACCATGCCGTTATGCACTCGGTGCGAACAAAAGTCTGATCCACACGGGCGAGGCTACAGCTTCGAAAGCTTGAAAACAACCACGTGCGAATTCTGCCGCGTCGTGTACCAAGGTCTTGTTTCCGTGCTGTCGTCAGTTGGTATCCTCGAAGCGGCCGGCGTCACGTTTCCTCCCTCGTCTCGCGGACAGGGTTCCCAGTTCGAGGTGCATGTGATGGTCCATCATGCCATTGTGTCATTCAATTGTTCTTGGGGTAAAAATATTCCTCCCCATCAATTATAATTATAGCCTGGTATCGCACCGTCAGGAGCACCAAGACGCTTACTACCTAATCAGGTACAACTTGTCCGTGGGGGATACTGCCTACCCACAGAGATATAACGACTGTTGCTTACGAGGGCGAGGGAAGTTTCCGCACTGCTTTGGGATGGATACAGGATTGCACTGCCCACCATCAGTGCAGCGATGGGACCATGCTCCCGACTCTGCCCACGAGAGTAGTTGATACGGGTCTCCTAGGCGGTCCTATCCGCATCGTAAATGGCGTCTCAAGAAAGGAGAGATATGTCTGCCTCAGCCACTGTTGGGGACAAGAGCGACCGCTCATGACGACGTCTCAGACCATGGAAAGCCACATGAATGGAATCAGCTGGGCTTCTATTCCACAAACTTTCCAGGACGCGATCATTATAACGCGAAGACTGGGCGTGCAATACATCTGGATTGACTCTCTCTGCATCCTACAGGATAGCGCAGAGGACTGGGAAACAGAGTCCTCCAAGATGGCCGAGATCTGTCGCAACAGCTACGTCACGATCGCCGGCGCATCATCCAAGGATAGCCGAGAAGGCCTCGGGCTAAACAGGCCCAGGCAGAAAGGCGTGACGTTGAAAGGCACCACAAGCTCCGGGAAGCCATACAGCATCCGGGCTCAGTGCGCCATCCAGCCGCAGTGCCCCATAGACGAGAAGACGCCGAAGGACGGGATACAGCACCCGATCACGCCCACCACGAGCATCAGAGACGATTTCGGGGGAGTCTTCGGCGTCTTCCCGCTCCTGACGCGCGGGTGGGTGTTCCAGGAGCGTCTGCTCTCGCCCCGGGTTCTGCATTTCGGCAAGGACGAGCTGCTCTGGGATTGCAGGGAATCCATGCTCTGCGAGTGCGGCCAGCGGCCTCCCGACCTCCCCTTCAACCAGGTCACCGTGAGGAGCAGCAGAGACGAAGACAGCGAGCTCCTCCCCTACAAGTGGCGCAAGATGGCCGAGTTCTACTGCGCATTGAACCTGACGTACCCCAAGGATAAACTCCCGGCGCTCTCGGGCCTGGCCAAGCAGGTGAGGGAGCACAAGGGGGGCGCGGCGTACCTGGCGGGCCTCTGGAGCGACTCGCTGGATCTCGACCTGGTCTGGATACCCTACGGGCCTCAAATCCCGAGAACCGACGAGTATATCGCCCCGAGTTGGTCGTGGGCGGGCGTGGGTCGGAGAATCGTCTATCCTAACCTATGGCGCGCGAAAGAAGACCGGCCGAGCGTGAAGGTTCTCGACGTATATTTCGAGTTGATCCACGCAGCCTGCAGTCCGAGCTCCACCGATCCCACAGGCCGAGTAGCAGGGGGGACCCTCGTGTTAGAAGGCCCTCTCTCCGCGATCTCGGTGCCGGGAGATCGCGACGGCGAGTTTCGACACGGTGAAACGCCCTTCTCCCTCTGCACCGGCCGCGACCACGAAGACATACTGAGCAACTGGCGCCTGCCGTTCTCGGAGAAGCGGAGAAGGGTGTTCCTAGATCACCCGGACGAGTACCGTCGGCTCGTGGACAACAATCAGGGCAATATCTACGGCTTTAGACTGACGAGGGTCGAGATCGCCGAGGACAGCATCTACTTCCTCGTCCTCGACGCGCGCGAGATCATCCAGGTCGAGTTCAGCCTCCTTCTGGAGCGGGTCGACGACGGGGGCGACGGCGTGTTCAGGAGGATTGGCATCTTGGCCGATGGGCGGGTCATCGATGGGAATCGCGGGGATGTAGATTCGTGGAGAAAGGAACCTAGTTGCTTTGAAAGTAATGCCGATCGAGCTAGGATTACTATTCTTTAATAGTTGGAAAGCTAGGTACTTATAGAGTTTTTATTTTACAATCGCGCCACTCTAGGGCTTTCCCAAGTCTCTTTCTGGTCTTTCTGGCAGTCCGGAACAATGTTGTTAAGATTACAATTTAACCAGCTCCTTTTTCTTTCTGATAACGCTGGCTGTCTGGTAAAGTAGAGCTTACACAGCAAGCCCTCGTCATACTCAACTTTATCAACGATGAGTAGGGAAATAATCGGGGGATCAGATAATTAAGAGAAGCCTTATTCGAGCAATCGAACTTCAACGTTCAATTACTGCTCTAGAGAAGTAGCATCGCAGCACTGAGCGTTATGATTCGCAGCTATTGGCAGGGCGCTGGTAGTGGCACGGCCTTGCCAGCGTAGATCTTTTCGCTCGCAGCTCCAGATAATATATTATTAGATCCCTCGATTCTCTAGGCGATTCCAGGGACTAAAGAGTAAGAAAACGTAAGCCCGGAAGGAAGGTATCATGCATGTCCCACCCCCCGCTTGGGGGCCATGAGCGGTCGCGCCTATTTCGTACGTCACATCAACACAGCCCCCATCTCATGAGCCGCTAACCATAATACTCCCATATTTCCCACAGCCTCAACAATGGGGGCCGTAGTAGGCCTCCAAAACAGGTCCGCTTTCTGCTGCTGTGTAGTATAAACCCTAACACCTCATACCATATTTCAATCATCCATCTCCAGATTTGAGGTTTTGAGGCCCTTCTTAAATCAGTTGAAAACGCGACCCCTCCAGTAACTTGGGCTTTCGAATGGATCCTGTGACAGCTCTGGGAGCAGCTGGCTCGGTTGTCGGCATTGCTAGCTTTGGCCTCCAGCTTTCTCAGATCCTCATCAAGTACATTTCCCAGGTTTGGTCTGCCCAACAGAGCCTGGAAGACATTGTGGAGGAAATCCAGTCGACGACATACGCTCTGGAGGGGATCTATTCTTATCTCGCAGAGGAAGTCGACAACATCAGGCGTGGATATCCGCTTTGCCTGTTCTCAACTACCTCGTTGATGAAGGTGAAGGTAACTGCCGATCGATGTCTTGTGGTCTTTTGGAGAATCGAGGCAACTATCTCCGGCAACTGGCCTGCCGAACTGGAAGACCATCTTGTTAAGAAGCTTACTGAATTCAACAATAAGCTTGTTTCTAGCTCTCCTGATTCCATGATCGCGTCTATTGGGTCGCAGCTTACGGAAAACCCTTTAGGCTTGCGAGACAAACTTCAGTGGCCGTCTAAGGCCTCCAAACTAGCAAAATATTGCGGACAATTGCAGCGGTATCAAGATAACCTACAACTGCTCCTTCAAATTGTTGTGCTAGGTCAGCAGCGACTCAAGCCGTACGTAGTAGGTGATCTGGAAATGGAATCGGTTGCTGATTAAACTTAGGAATTCGGCCGAAGAGGTTATTCGAATGATGTTGAAATCCTACGCAATAATAAGTCAAGTCGCAACCCCAAAGGAATTGCACATCATTGCAGAAGAGGCTCGAGCGCAAAGTCGAACGCGTCGGCGGAATGAAGGGCGCGACCATTCAGTTGCCCGTAGTCACACAAAACGGCCCCAAACACCTGTTCAATCAGCACCTGGGAATATTCCGCTTGATCGATTACCAATTAATCCAGATACACGTCAACATAGCGTGCCTCAACCAGAAAGCCCTTCGGGGCCCCAGTCAATTGTCGCAAGTGCCGCAAAGGCAAGGAGTCCGCGCCCAGTAACACCAACTCAGATTAACAGGGCGATTGCTCATGAGCACGATTATATGCTAGTAAGCTTCATAAAAGGATTCTACGTTGATGTGCCAAAACTGACGATGCTAATTATGCCCCTGTAATGGAACAACAGTCTAGTGGACTATCCTTGGCCGCCGCTCAGAAGCAGCCCATGCAGTCTACTAATTTAGGGAACGGTAGGTAACAATACCGCAGATCCAAGGCCTCATCTGACGAGCTTTCAAGATATTATGAGCCCAATTACCGAAGAAAAAACATCTAGAGCGCAACCAATTATAGCAGGATTCAACGGCTTCGTTTCGGACGGACAAGCAAGCGTACGTATTACCAATCAATCGTCAGGTCTAAAGTCCAAAGTCTAACCCTTAAACATTGAGGAACAGCAATCCAATACATCGCGAAAAGGAGCCTCGCTTCGGCCAGTATCTGATCGCGAAGGGGCAGGAGTGGATGGCGTGGAGGCGGAGCCACCCTTCCAGAAGCGTACGGGTCGCCCTGAGATCCAGATCCTACCCTATGTGATACATGATGGGGGAGCATATCAACTGCCTATATCTCTGCAATCGGAGTTGCAGAAAACGCTAAGAGGTGCCCTGAAATTCAAAAATCCTGAAAGAGAATTGGCACAGAGACTGGCCCTCTTGAGCCCAAACCAGATTCGAACATTGCAGGATATATTGCGCTACAAATCTGAGGAGCAGATCCGGAAACTGGTGCAACTAAAGGTTTTGAAGACATCCAAGCTTAAGTTCTGGCAAAGAGGGACGCAAGTGATGATCGCCTTTGTGGAAGGTGACGTCTCCAGCATGCCAGAAAGTATACTCTCCACAACGGACGACACTTTAAGCAGTCGATACGGATACCCGGGCCCGGTTCAAGTTCAAAACAGCGCTTCCGATCTTGAACATGTTCTTCCCTCAGTCCTTAATTCGAGCAAGGGGGTGAATGGAATTCTGAATTCCAGAACAAAACAGCCTTCACCAGAATCCGAAATGTCAGCGACATCCCCGCTTCCACACCTGTTTCATCGGAACGTAATCAATCAAATTCCGTCGATCGTCCCAAACCAAAATCAGCCAAATAGTTCTGGTGGTACCAGATTACCTGGGTTTCAGGACGTAACTGCCTTCTTGGTTAACAACGAAGAGTGGAGGAAAAGATTGACAGAGTATAGAGTGTGGACCATCGTGCCCTACCTGGATTCCTATCTTACCAGAATGCCATCACATAGCTGGGATCGATGCTTGCTCTCAGAAGACTTCCTGAGTGTTACCGACATAAAACGCCGACTGAGCACCTTGGACAAGAATTCCATGACAGTGCTTGAGAAGATGAGCACGCTCGACGTGAGCCAGCAGATTCAAGTCATGCGTTCTGTAGAAGAGGCCAGAACAGACGGGCACGAGGCTGCTTCCGAGTGGAATATTCGACAGCTGGAAATAATCCGCACGCGGCGGCTCTTCAAGCCTAAGAATGTCAAGGCGATCATTGTTTACGTCTATCGGATACCGTCCTCACAGGCATTCAGGGGCCCTGAGGACCCACAAGGACCGCGCCCGGGTTCAGAAATAAACCACGGTGGCGGGCAAAACCTGGAGCCCCAAAATCCGACGAAAAGAAGGCAAAGGGTGTCTACTGACTATGACAGCAACACCAGTTATGATGACAATATGACCCGTCGGTCAAGTTTTGACAGATTGGGAAATGACGAAGATAGGGTAAAGAGAATAGAGCGCCTAAAGCGCGAAGAAATCGAACGCCAGAACTATGCCATTGCAAGTCGCCGCCCTGTCCCGTCAGTACCTACGACATCGGTCGGGCCATCCTCACTATACGGCGCAAGTCGCCCTGCGACAAGATCTATCTCACCGAGACCTGTTATTCGAGGACAGTCACGTTCGTCTTCAAGATATTCAGATCGCGCAGGCTACGTGGGGACGTTCACCAGCGACAACGGTTTTTCATCGAGGGGCGACCCTGAATATAGTGATGAAAGCTATTGGGCACGAGGGACTGATTACAAAGGAGGTGATCTCCCTGTTCAACAGCGACGTATGGGTGAGGCTGAGACGACAGAATGGTTTCCTCGTCGGCGTATAGCCGAACAAGAGTATTATCCTGAAGAGTCTGGTCGTAGCACGCGTAATAGCTACTATGGCCCTGCCAGTTCCATGGGAAGACGGAATTCTTATTCCACCGTGTCAACGCACCGTAACAGCAGCATGGCCACCCCTCGCAGGAAACCATACCTACTGACTTATCCCAGAGGGGATCCGACAGAAGACGAGAGATATCCATCGGAGTTTGACAGGGAGCCGTATGATCTTCAACTTTCACAGCAGGAAATAGAAGCCTACGATAAACCTATCAAGCAACTTCTTCTTGACTGGACACCACAGAATGATGGCGATGATGATAATATTTCAGATCCACCGTCCAATGAAGAGTCCCAGGTCGACGATACAGCAGGTACGCTCACGGCAAATGAATCCTCACTAGGGTCACGGGACAAACAGCCGCATTACACCACACCAACCACCACAAAGCAGCCGGAAATACAGCTAGATGGATCGACGATGGGACACATGATCGGGTCGCGTGTTGAGCCGGCACATCTACAACCGCATCAACTCAGCCCCCATCCGATGCTTGCTGGCCAGTCTCAGATCCAAGCTGATCGCTCGAGTCAATCCCCTTCTCCGACACTGATCTTAGAGCCTAGCCAGGCCCCCTCATCTCTTGAGGAGAAGCGCGCGGCTGAAACGGAAATAGGTGCGGAAGCGGCGGAAGCTGTCTTGAAAGGGGCCCGGAAGGAATCGGATGCTAGCATCACTGAATCGGCACATTGGGCTCGGGAAGAATTATCTGGCCGAACGCCTGCAAAACAAGAACATCTACCTAATCTGCAAAGGCGAACGACCAATGAAAATAATAGATTGCATGGCGAAACCAATCAGCGATCTTCATCTTCAGACGCTAATACGGAGGATGGCCACGACGCCGGCGACCAGACGCCTCGCGTCGAGGACTGGAGGGGTACTGACTGGGCGAGACACATCGTAGAGGAGACCGCCATAACGGCAGAGCCGGACGAATACGAGAGCCACACGCCGCGCCCCGGGACGCGGCAAACCGTGGACAGAGAGTTGTCGCCGCGGGAGCGCGAATATGAAAGCGAGTTCCGCAGAGGCAGGCGGCGGCGAGACTCGGAGCGTTCCAGGAGACCTTCTTCGAGCCACCGAATCAGGGACGAAACCAGGGAGCGTTATTATAGGGGCTCTTCAGAGAGGCTTCCGAGCCAGCCTGTTCGACGGCGGACGGTCGAGATCGAGGAGCCCAGGGAAGGCCAGTATAGGGGCTCTGCTGAGCGACTGCCGCCTCCTAACCCTCCTCGGCGGCGGACTGTCGAGTTTGAGGAACCCGGGGACAGGCAGTCGCCACCGTCGCAACGAAGGGGCAAGGGGGCGTGAGAGGAAACTAAAAGAGAAAGGAGTACCCTGACTAACGTCGTCTTTGGGTTTAAGCAGTAGTGCCCTCTAGCTTTATTCTGTGATAGAGTAAAGCTAGGATACAAAAAGGGGAAAAAAGAAAAGACATGATCCCAAAGCGAGTGGTCAAATAGGTATTATGAGCATAATCAAGGACAAGGCTAACCTAATCATTCTTCCCAGAGGAAGTTTTATGAGAGCTAGGCATTAGTTTTCGTATGCCATAATCAGATCATCTGGGGTTAATTACCAGCCCAATGCCATATTTTTCATTAAGTCAAGTTAAACTCGCCTTACCTCTTCTCGTATTCCCAATTCGAATTCCAGTTCTCGTCCCAGCATTATGTCGGGCCTCGACTAATCACCATCTGCATCTGGGCAAAATTCGAGCTGCCACCGCTTAAATTCCGTGGTACGAAAACAGCCACCGTCGACTCGAACCTAATCTCTGACTAATTAACTAATTAATTAATTATTGAAAGCAAAGTGACAGGAAAACCAGTCTGTGACCGGAGGTGTTCATTTGCGCCATTACTTACTCAGCTGCAGGATACTTAGGTCGCTTTATATTACAAAACACATCCTCCATGGTTTGTCTTTCTGGGCGTTGCTGCACTACTACCGAATTTGAAAGGAGCCGTCCAACCACCCCCCTTTTCGCCCGGGGTCGATGGGCTTCTGATGCAGCTCATTGGGCTTTCCCTGCGCCTCGAAAGAGGGGTTGTTGGACGACGATTTGCCCAAAATTACGTGTCATATGATACTTAATTCACAGACCTCGACCCGTTCGACAGTACTGTTGTTGCCCAGAATTACTCTCAAAGGGGGCCAGATGCCCAGCCGTGATACTAGTCGTTGCTCGGAGCCGACGACGTATCGAAGAAAAGGATGCATGTTGTATGTACGCTTGCTAATTACTGTTGCAAATTCCATCACACATCCTGGACTAATATCTAGCATCGGGACTAATATTCAGCATCTCTCCTGCTTATCTATTTAGTCTAAAGAGGATGCTTCGTATTACTCCAGACAGTTAGGTAGCAACTTGACCGAAAAAGCCTGCACAACGTCCGCCTGCCCACGTAAAAGTAAGCAACTCGGCTGACTCTAATTCATGTGGAATAGCACTAAGCTACACTCGGCCAAGCATCACTAACAAGGTAGGGGGACTCTCCAACATTATTTGCGTAACATGGGGATCTTATCACACCAGATAGTTATTCAACCTACATACCTATCTGCAGGACGAGCAAACGGATGAAAGCCCATAACGCACGAACGACAGCCAAAGATCCAACACATTGTTTTGCAGAAACGAGGCTAATTAGGCCTATTAAGCGACGAGTGATATGCCTGCCCTGTCCTGTGCTACTCTCGCTTAAGTAGGTCTCGCCTTTCGTCTTATAATTGAGATTCCGGACTGAGACTGCATGGCGACCAACAGCAGCCACGCCAGATCTATCTAGATCTAGATCTAATTATCGAATTTTGCCCGCGTAGGCAGGTATGTACCTAATTTGCGTAACTCATGCCGATGTTACTTTCGTATGCACAGTCAGAGATATGATATATCCTGCTCCCCTTAATTATTCCCAAGGCTCTGTTATCCTGGCGTGGAGGGCCTTGAGTTAAGTAAGTAATAAGCTGAGAGGTTCCCCGCAAGCCCTGCCTGCTGTCTAAATTAGGTAGCTGATCTAAATTAGTGCAGTGTAGTGTAAATAGTTAGTGTATGTAGTGGAGAGGTTCGTGACGCAGGGCGCGCGTGAAACGAACTTCAGCTGTGTTGGTTGCTTTGCTTTGCGGTGCTAATTATGCCTGATCGCCGTCTTTGCGCCAACGCCAACCCTTAATAGAGGGGCCTTTGCTTCTTCCGCGCCACCCGCTCCACGTTCCACGCTCGTTCTGCACGCGCTTCATCGAGATTCGACAACGGAGCCTCGCTGGAGAGATATTCTGGGGTAATTAGGTTTTGCGAGTAAATTGAGGCCAAACTGATGAGAGGATAAGGCTACACTAGTGTAGTGCACCTCCGCTTCGAACCCAGATGCTGCCGATCAAGTAAGCGTGCCCGAGCATGTGGGAATCGAGAATACGGCTCGCTACGTTAGTCGTTTGACCACTCGACCAACTACCTACTTAGGTAGGCTCGGGTACCTAGGTTACACATGTCGCAGGCATCGCAGGTCCAGCTGTGGCGCCTGGTGGGCAAATTTACTGATGCGAGCCGCTCCCGTCCTCGATGGTTCAGTATAGCCCTTCGTCTTCTACTGGATCAATCACATGTTTTTATGAGATCGTTGGAGATTTGGAGTAGGCGAACCTGGCGACAACAGCATACGTCAAGCAGCTAACCAGCTTCCATATCACGACCACGATGCTGTCTTGGCGCTGTACATTTCGGGTTAACGCTTACGTCTGCCAGGTAGCTGGTAGTATCCCAGAGAGCTGAATAATATTGTCCCAGGGCTGCCGCCGCCGCCGCCGCCGCTCTGCGGGTGCGAAAGAAAAAAAAAGAAAAAAAAAAGGAAAAATAATGAAAACCAAGACTAAAAAGAAAAATATTGGCTCGGGGTGTGGAACTTTGGTTGGGGTGACGTCGGAGGCGTTCCCAAAGGGACGTCCTGCAGCGACCCTGCGTCCTATCCAATCGAAGACGAAGTTTCAGAAGCCATCAGATTGGGCAAAATGGGGAGGGTTGCTCATGCGAGGTTATATGAAGCACTGGACGACTAACAGGGCAAATATCGCGTTCGATAAGAGTTGGCAATAGATGGAGATGAGATCTTACCCCCACCCCGTGGTCATGGGTTATGGGTTATGCAAGCTACGAGGAAGCTGATGGTCTCCGTCTATAGAAAGGGATGAACAGTGATCGGCTGGCTACCATGCTAGGCTTTCGGTTGGTTGCCGATGCTGTGATTAGCGTCGGACGGCGCAAATTGTTGGTGACGAGAGGGTTGCTCCTTGCATCACTTGTGTGCTAAGGGAGTGTGCCAAAGTTACATCTCGGCAAATAGTCTTGAGCTGTGATATGGTTCGGCGAGTCGGTGTTTCCGGGACTGCGCCAGCTGTATCTGTGTCGAGGAGAAGGCTCGAGCATGAAGCTCCTGTCACATTATAAATAAAGCCTCGCGTCGTTCCCTTGGAAGATTGCCACCTCCCAGCTAAAGCCTCTAACTCAAGAATCATCACAAACCTACACAGCCCATAATGTCGAGTTTAAATATTTGGGTGCTGGTCTTCTCAGCTGGAATACTCTATTCCGTCGCTGTCGTTGTCTATCGTCTATACTTCCACCCGCTAGCGAAATTCCCTGGTCCCAAGTTGGCAGCCGCCACAGGGTGGTATGAAACGTATCATGAGCTCAAGGGCCCGGGAGGGCAGTTCATGTACCAGCTAGACAAGCTTCACGAAGAATACGGTACGATAAACCTTGGCATACTCCGTTACAAAGAGTTAATAGGGACTGCTAGGCCCCGTGGTACGGCTGAGCCCTCACGAAGTCCATATCAGGGATGTAGCTTGGGTAGATACGTTATTAGCCAGTCCAGCCCAAGTAAGTATTACACTTGAACAGAATCATGTGATCCTGCTAAGATGATGAATCAACTGTAGGGAATACGGGATAAGTACACACCAGCAGCCGTCCAAGCAGGTAGCGGGAAAGGGGGTAAGTCACTCAGGGCTCTTCATAGGCAAGAACAGCAACGTAAGCCAGTAACCTAAACCGTGTCTAGTATTCGGAACCTCTGCTCATAACACGCATCGAAGGCGGCGCGCTGCCTTAAACCCCCTCTTCTCTAAATCTTGCGCGACAAACGCCGAGGGACTGATATACGACAAGATCGGCCTGGTTCTTCAGCGCATGGACGCCCATATCGCCCGTGATGGATATGTCGACACCCAGATGATTTACACCGCCTTCACCTCCGATGTTGTATATGAGTATTGTTTCGGGAAGCCGTTCGGTCTGCTCGACGATGAGACGAAAATGGAAGAGTGGCATGACTGTCTTGCGGCATTGAAAGTGACGATCCCATACGCCCGCCAGTTTAACTGGATTATGACTCTGTCGCAACAGATGCCTATCGCTGTTATGAGGGCGGTTTCTCCCAGACTGGCTAGAGTCGGGGCGATGTATCAGGTAAGTCCTCCGACAACTTGTCTGCTGGTCCTCACCACGTGTATACGGGGTGGTCATGAAACTAATGTCTGTTAACGAATCCTTTCTTCTAGGACATGGATGTACAAGCTCAGCAGGCCATCCAGGAGCACGAGCAGGTCGGCAAGAATGGCCAAGCGCTACCGTTTCAGCGTAATCCTAGGGAAAAGTTCGCCGTGTTCCGTACACTGCTCCAGAACGACGGGTTGCCCCCGCATGAGAAGATCTATGACCGGATATCTCATGAGGGTGTCACTGTATTGGCGGCAGGAGGCGAGACCGGGAGCGCCACTCTGATGATGGCGACCTACTTCATCCTCTCGGACAAGGGTGACATACTCGCGAGACTGCGCGAGGAAGTCGGGCCGCTCATGTCCAATGGCGTTTCTAGGCCGTCAGTTGCCGAGCTGGAACGTCTACCGTGGCTGGTAGGCCCTTCCCCACTCTCTGCCCGTTGATTGATAGCTTTGGTTACTGAAGCTAGTTTTATAGACGGCTGTTGTCAAGGAGGCGCTGCGAATCAGCACCGTGACGGCGAGGCTGACGCGCGTCGCTCCCGATGAGGCACTTCGGTTCGGAGATTGGGTGATGCCAGCAGGGGTAAGAACCTTATTCTTTTCTTTGCTTTGCGAAGCTGTTCCCGGGCGTTTAGGGCCTATTAATGGGCAAGGCGGAAGAGGCTGGACGCTGATGATGGGTGCAACACAGACGGCCGTGAGCATGACGCCTCGCGAGATCTCATTCAACCCCGAACTCTTCCCATCGCCGAGGGAATTCCGGCCCGAGCGCTGGCTGCCGAGCAACCCCAACCTGGACCGGTGCAATCGGTATTTCGTGGCCTTTAGCAAGGGAAGCCGCATGTGCCTGGGTCTCAAGTAAGCCTTCTCTCTGTCTCCTTTGCCTCCTCCTCCTTCTTCTTCTTCTTCACATTCTTCTCTACGTGTTACCCATTCTTTACTGATACCGGATCCCCCTCTTCTCTTTCGTTCCTCCTACTGCTCTCCCAGATGGCGCTTTCTAACGTATGCCGCCTCATCAGCCTGGCCTGGGCCGAGTTGTACATTGCTATTGCGACAATATTCTGCTGCAGAGACTTCGAGCTGTATGACACTGTCCGGGAACGCGATGTCGACTTTACGCGCGACTGTTTCGTTGGTGGGAACTCAGTCGATGCCAAGGGTGTTCGTGTCCGCTACGCCAAGTCGTCCTGAGAATCTCCTTTACTTTGACAGGGACTTGAAGGTCTGGGTGTAGAGCTGGGGATTTCGGGTTAGAGTACAGAACTGGGCAAGAGCCGGAGTGCCGTCTAGCTGTATGGAGTATATAATTGCTTATAGTGTAGTCGTCTCTCACCTTCTCGACAGAATCGATGTGATGTATGAGAAGGAGGGTTGAAGTCATCGCCTTGTATGAAGCGTGGGCAGCTAGTGAGTGACGTGAGGCTGTTTGGCCTCGTAACATGAAATAATGTCGCAATTTCCATGTGCATATGAACAATATTAAATTCATTGGAATCATACACTACCTATTCTCTGAACTGGATGTCCGAGCATTGGTTTGCAGCATGGAAGCTTGCGGCGGTTTCTGTCAGGTCATCAGAAAGAGTTGTCATGTACAAGGTCAACCAACCATCATGAAAACATACATAGCTCCGTACAGACGCCGCTGTAAGTTTAGGTAGGTATAGGTACTTAGTACCCATGTACCACGATCAATAGCGCTAGGCCTGGATGGGATTAGATACTGGACTAGCTTATTGGTACATGCAGTCAAGTACCCGCTACCCATCCAATGATGACATTTCTTCCAGCAGCCAAGATCTGAGCTTCATAACCTCGTCCAACACGAACACTTCACTTATCGAAATCCCAGCCTCGGCAACGCCCTCTGTCTTCACAACACGGCAAAGCACCAATGTCGCTGAGAGGAACAGAGAAGGTCCTGTTGGGGCCCGCCATAAGGCGTGGTCAGCTCCTCCAATCGGGCCTCGACAGCTACAACAGCCGCAACAACCACCCGTCACAATCCTCACCATCGTCGCCATCGTCACCATCGTCACCAGCTCACCTCCGAAGCCTGCCTCGCCCTCCCACCCTCCACTCCCGCCGCACTCTGCACACGGCCACGAGGCTCCTCGCGCCCCCATCGTCGGTGGGCGGCTTCGTCGGTACCATCCCGCCCTCGTACTTCCAGCGCCCCTCGCTCCCGGCCAACACCATCATCCGCTTCGTGCCACAGCAGACGGCCTGGATCGTCGAGCGCATGGGCAGGTTCAACCGCATCCTAGAGCCCGGCCTCGCCATACTCATTCCCTTCCTTGACCGCATCGCCTACGTCAAGAGCCTCAAGGAGGCCGCCATCGAGATCCCCAGCCAGAGCGCCATCACGGCCGACAACGTGACCCTCGAGCTCGACGGCGTCTTATATACCCGCGTATTCGACGCCTATAAGGCGAGGTGAGAGATTTATTGATTCCTTTTAACTTCTCCCATCCTTCCTATCCATCTACTTCTATTTCAAGGGAAATATAAGAGCGATGCTGGCATCTGTACTTGCGAGTAAGAAAAGGGAAAATACATGGAGGGGCCTCTAACATCGGATCGAACAGCTACGGGGTAGAGGATGCCGAGTACGCTATAAGCCAGCTCGCGCAGACCACAATGCGCAGCGAGATCGGCCAGCTGACTCTCGACCACGTCCTTAAGGAGCGTGCCGCCCTCAACACCAACATCACCGCCGCCATCAACGAGGCCGCCCAGGCCTGGGGTGTCACGTGCCTGCGCTACGAGATCCGCGATATTCATGCCCCCGAGGGTGTCGTCGCCGCCATGCACCGCCAGGTCACCGCCGAGCGGTCCAAGCGCGCCGAGATCCTCGAGTCCGAGGGTCAGCGCCAGAGCGCCATCAACATAGCCGAGGGTAAGAAGCAGAGCGTCATCCTCGCCTCCGAGGCCCTGCGCGCCGAGGAGATCAACCGCGCCTCGGGTGAGGCCGAGGCCATCCTCTTGAAGGCCAAGGCTACGGCCGCCGGCATCGACGCCGTGGGCGCCTCCATCGCGTCCGGCGGCCTCTCCGCCCAGGGCGCCGTCTCCCTGACCGTGGCTGAGAAGTACGTCGACGCCTTCGGCAAGCTCGCGCGTGAGAGCACCGCCGTCGTCGTCCCCGGAAATGTGGGCGATATCGGTGGCATGATCGCTACGGCGCTCAGCGTTTACGGCAAGGTCGGCGATGCCCAGAGCCGCACCATGGCGAAGCAGCTTCTCGAGAAAGAGGGCGTCGTGCCCGCCCAGGGATCCGAGAACGAGGGCGAGAAGACACAGAAGGCGTCGTCCGCGAGTATCATCGACTCCGTCGTGCGCGAGTTCGACAGCAGGGCGGCCCGGAAATAGATTCAACCACACCACACCACACCACACCAACACTACTCCGCCTTCTCCCATGAATGATCTCACCTCATCTCGTTTGCTACGCGCTTCGGCACCGTAATTGTATGTCTACCCTCAATCGAACCCAACCGACTCGAATATAGAGCACGTGGGTGCCGGGAAAAGATGTTTGCCCGCCACAACATGCCGCCATGACGGCACTTGCTTAGAAGGAAAAAACGTGGATCGTGTATTACTATATACTACCTAGAAAAAAGGGAACAAGAGGAATCCCATCTCAAGTGTACGGCATAGTTGATGGGGGACGGGACACGGGGGCCAGTGGAAAGAACGAAAAGAAAGGGGGGGACGAGTTAAGAGAGGAGAAGAGACGAGGGGGGAGAAGAGAAGGCCGAGCATGAACTTCGGAACTGGCATGGCATGGCATGGCATGGGCATGGGTATGGGATGATCGATGTATAAAACACATTGTTTTCAATTTCTTCCGGCGAAACATGGTCATCTCGACTCGTTACCGACACGTATGTGTGTGTGTGTGTGTGTGTGTGTACTTCTGTCTCCTTTACCTACTTACGTACTTGTCGCGGGTGTCATGAGCTCTTATATCTGTAGCTGGACGGCCGCACACTAGGCGTCGAAAGAATGCTGGTGCCTCAAACGCTCAAAGAACTCACTTGAGGTGGCTGGTGGGGCGACGAGCCCAGATACCTCGAGCACAACTACCATGAGATGCAGTGTAGATGGGAATCTCGCAGCAATCGCAGGAAATATCAGTAAGCAAAATATCACCAGTGAAACTGGTTGGCTTTGAGAGTGTCGTAGCTGTTAGTAAGGGGGGCCGTACACTGTTATCCACATGATGAAGATCTACCAATACCTCCACCTCCACCTCCACTTCCACCTCCATTTCCGCCCCTATCTCCACCTCCATTTCCACTACTACTACTGTCGTCACCGTTTGCAGAAGCTCGCATGCCGAGTCCCCCGCTCCGACCACGAGGCTGATACAGACCATCTGTATGCTTGACTTTTTCGTAGAGTGGACTATCCAGTGCGTCGTATGGATCCATATCGATCTAAAGCAGATTTCAAGAAAGCGGCCCGCCTTCATAGGTGAGCGACCTGATGCCATAAGAGTAGCGCCATAATGTGTGATGTTTTCCCGTCCCCATGAGAAAAGGGACAGCCGCCAGCCGCTTTAAGGCGGCGCTCTGTCACGATATCTCTCCAGTGCCAACATAACTTCCTGCAACGTCGGCCTCTGTAGATAGTGCAATAACCCAAGATCCCCATCGTCCGCCTCATTTTTATCATATCGTATCCTCGCTTGGACGAACGCCTCGGCCTTCTGCATTTCCGTTCTCCAGAAACGCGTGATTGTCTGTTTAGTCTCTTCAAATGTGCCTTCCGGCTCCCCATGCAAACCCGTCTTGCCCAATGGGAACACCTTCCCCTCACGACGGTAGATCTTGATATGGCCATCAATCCATTCGCGTGCCCCCGCCGTGCACCTCTTGATGAGCTCTTGGATTTCAACCGGTGTTCGCACGAACTCGGGGAAGCGCTGCTGCCCGTCAGAGACGCTAGCGCGGCCAAGAATAACGTCGGCCTCCCCAATTCCCTCGAACAGACACCACAAAGCCTTGCCCAGCATGTAGACCATTCCCGCATCCTGTTCCTCCGGGGTGCTTGTAAGCCAAGGCCAGTACCAGCCGTTCTCGGCATTATCGTAGCAATCGCCTGGGCTCTGCAACGGCACCGGGACACCTCTTGCCTGGAGGTAGCTGTCCAGGATAGCCCGATACTTTGCGACTATATCATCGGGCAAATCCCCCGTCCTGGCGTAGGCCCGGCTTCCAAGTTCTGAAATCCACTCGAGATAGTAGATCTCCGGCGGTGCCCAATTATATATGTTGCGACTTTGTTCAAAGTCTAAAAGGACCGCCGTTTCGGACCCATCTGGCTTTCTCGAGAGAACTAACTGGTCAAGTCGGAGATCTGAGTAGAATTTGACTGGCGATTTCTGAATGTGAATCAGGGAAGCAGTGATGTCAAAAGCCCAGGACAATTGCTGGCGGTGGGTAAGTGTCCCGGACAATCTTCTTTGTGGTAGTATGTTAGAGAGATTACCGCCTTCGTAGTAGGTAAGAAGGAACCCGCAGACCTTCCCACTGGATGGGATCGTGACTAGGTACCGTGGGCGGCCAAGGATAGTTTCCGCTGGTTCCAGAGCCAGTAGCGTTTTGATCTCATGGTAGCTCCTGGCTGGATTGCGCTTACTGGACTTGAATACCATGATGCCTTCCTCTCTGTTCTCATATGAGACAGATACGAGAATCACGTCGCTGGAAAGTTGTTTCAGGTGCCGCAACTTGGTATAGGGTATTGCTAGGGGCATGTCCGACCCAGAGTAGTTCCATAAAGCGCCGAGCTCCTCTGATGAGAGAAAGACGCCCGGCTCCATAATTGAGTCGTTCGGTAAGGTCTGGAAGTCCAAGCTACCAAGATCCTCTGACAAGTTCTTGAGCAAGATTGTGGAACCAAAGGGGAGGCCACGATAGACGTCAGCAAAGTTGTTGACTCTGTTGGACCAGCTCTGGAGAGCGTCTCGAAGATATGTTGAGATACCAAGCGAGTTTATACGAGAATTGCCGACGTGGACGCTATCCCGAGCATCAAGCTGGCTCCACAGAGTGGGAGGCCATTGAGTCTGATCAGGGATGACAACATCGATGCGGCTGGGGGGGAGGCTGCCTAGAAAGGTGGGAATGGCGGCATAGACCGTCCCGAATCCCGAGAACTCGATGGTCCAAGAGGACGAGCTTCGGGGAGTGCTGTCTCTGGGCACATCCGGATACTCGGCATAGCCATTAGTCTCAGGGAAGGGAATAAATCCTGCACATGGGAATACGTAATTGGTGCGGAGCTTGTTGGAGATGTTGAAACCCCTGACGGCTGTGTCTTCTATGTTACCTGCCATGGCTGGGAGTAGCGAAGTTGGATAATGTAGTTTGAAAAAGGACGAGTGCTGGAGTGAACGACAACCGTCATCTCACCCAGAGCTGAGCTGCATATTTATCAGCCCAAGCAAGGTACTTAAGCAGTTTCAGATATTCAACTTCGCTCGACCCCGACAACCAAGCCGCAGCCTACAGCCATCCTATCAGCATTGCGACCGATTTTTGACGGTCGCTCGACTATTCACCTGTGACCTGTCTCCGACTGGACTACGCTACTACTCCATGTTTCGCGTTTCTATTGGTAGACCCGCTAGGACATCCCTGGGAATAGGTAGAGTGCTCACGTCATGTAGCACAGCGGTCACCTGTGGCGCCCGGACAATGCTTCATCTCGCACGCGCAAAAGGAGCTCGTGTACCACTTCTACGTACATGTATGCCCAAGCCGTCATTCTTTATTTATGATGGATAATAATAGACAAGGAAAAGCCGGCGTTTCCGAGTCAGTAGCAAGAGATGTCGGCTACTGCTCGGGCGCAAGAGATTGGACGCCGGAGGAGCTGGTCTGCCTACAGCAGACTTCTAAGGTCATTGGCATCCCATTTTCCAATTTTTATGCGGTTTGCCGAAACACGTGGCGAGGGTAGCGACGCTCTCGTTGACGCCCACAAGGTGCACCGTCTCGACCGTCTTGATGATATCAGACGCAATGCTCCCGTAAGTGTCTTCTCTATCCTCGCCTTATAGTCTTATAATGTTGTAGAACTCACGTTAGCAGCTCCGATATACCTTAATGTCACTGGTAAGAGCCATTCATCTTGGTGCCAAGGCCATCTTAGCCCATTTCCACTATATATGCAAAGGCCAGAGACCATTCGAGATAAACTGGGGCCGGTAGCCCAGCTCCAAGGCGGCCCAGAGAGTGGCAAAATTGCCAAATAGGGAGGTTAGTTTCATGAATTACTTGTCTTCGCTGGTTAAAGGAAAAGGTGAGTTGATACCGCACGCTCTCGTTCCTCTAATTACAATATCCGCAGAGCGCTGACGAGGAAGGATCTCAGTCTCTCACATTAGAACCTCATGTAGACGGATGAGTACGAATCGGAATATTGGTTTACCGGACAACTTTTTGTGCCTGATTGGAAGCCCCCCAACACATTGAGGAGTCACCGGTGGCTTGAGAGTGCATATTGTGGAGGGTTTGAGTGTACAATTTTGCGTTGATATTAAACATACGATGTACTGAATATTCCACTATTATTTATGTAAATAGATATTAAAATCTCATGCTTAAGTACTTACCCATTTAGGAGCAGGTAAACAGCTAATGGTAATAGCGATAAGCTGCTGGAGTATTCAAACTCTGACGGGGATGCTGGAGACTCAGTAGTCCTTTACGAATAGGTGACCAGTGCCTCAGATCATTCGGGACAGGGATGATTAATAATGAGGATAATTAAATACGGACCTGGCGATATTGTCTACTTACCTATGCAGCTCAACCTGCGTTCCACGCAACCACTACACACTCGTGGACTTTTCAGTAGAGAAGAGATGAGACAGGACGAGGTTTGGTTTCGCTTGACCTGGCTCGGTTATGATCATCCATCTATATACTTAAATCTACCTGTAACTTAGGTACATACAGGTATCTAGGCGAGCTGGAAGCCCCGGGCCCTCCATTTTGGACGACAAGACCCTACTAGCAATGCAGTAGGGTCGCGAAGCGTGAGTATATATACGTATATATGGAAGTGAAGAAAAAGGAAGAAAAGAACAGTGAAAAGGACAAAAAGGTGAAGGAGAAATCTTAGAAATCTTACACGACGCTCTGATCGACGGTCGATACCAACTACAATTCACTAAACTAACTAGGTTAGCTGAGATATCCTCTCCTTCCTTCCCTTCACACGCCCATTTCTGCACCGACAACTTCCAACAACACGGTCAAGAGTCTCGCGATGTCGGCGTCGCCGCCGCCGGCGGAGGAAGAGGAGGAGGAGACGCGGGCGGCGCCGACGACCAGCGGGTAGAGGCGGAGGAGGTGCTTTCTCCTGTCGCTCTCGACGTTGGGGATCTCCGCGATGGCGTCCGGCTCGCTCTCGAGTTCCGCGAGCCCCTGCAGGATCTGGCCCAGCTCCTTGCGCTGGCTGAGGGGCTGCGGCATCCGGCCGCGGAGGGGCTGGTCGGCGATGTAGGTCCGGAGCGTCAGCGCGGCCCTCAGCAGCAGGTACGGTGCCGCCGTTCTCGCGAGCCGTGTCCTGAGCGCCTGCGGCGGTTCCGAGGCCGCGCTGCCGGAAGACGGCATCGGCGGCGGGAACCGAGGCGTCGGTGGCTGGACGGTGATCTGTGGCGTTGTCGTCTCGTCGTGTCTCGCGACGAGGGAGAAGAGCTCGTCCAGACAGACGTAGGCCATCTTGGTACGTTTCGATGGCGGGGGGTCGACGGTACGTCCGCGCCGGGGTTTGTAGAGGCTCGATAGTCCGATCATTTCGCCTCCATCACTGCCGTAGATGATGGAGGATTCGGCAGGTGCGGGCGCGTGGATGATAGACATGCGAAAAAGACTTTCGACAAAGAGTTTCCGGGTCGTCTCGGGAACAGCTTCCGCACCTAACGACGGGATCACGAGTTCTCGTAGTTGCGTGAAGCAGGCAATGTCAAAATCTTCGTCTTCGGAGATGTTGACCCTGTCGGGTGGTGCTTCGCAGTCTGCGTTGGTTATGCCATTGGCAAGTACCACGATCGTGTGCCACATATCTTGCAAAATAGTTCGCGGTATATCAAGTGCAGTTAGCTGGCCCAAGGTGGCTCCTAGGATGGCTATGGCCGACTTAGTGGCCTGCTTCCAGGGTTGTTCCGACTTGGCGATAATCGGGAATTGATACTTGAACACGATGGGTTTCGATAGAGCTGTCAATGCGGTGGGTAGAGCACCGTTGCTGTAGATGTCTGGGTCTGTTGCATGCGATTGCACCAAAGACTGCAGTATTATCATGCTTGCTTTGGCCATGGCGACGTAGGTCCTCTTTTGCGTGGTACGCTGGTTCGCGGCGTTGCCTCCATCCGTAAAAGCCAGTGAGACAAACTCGGATGTTTGAGCGATCAGAGCGGATGGTGCACCTGGAATGTCTGTTCGGAGTAGCTTTAAGACTTCAAGCACTTGGCTTTGCAACGGTGTAGTATGATCTATATCACTGATAAAGGCACCGGGTGTTGCTGATTCCATGACCTCGCGTAAGAGCTTGAGCATGCGGCGAATTCGCTCGACGGTGAGATCGTGCTGGATCAGCCGATACACATCTCGAAACGCAGCAACGTAAGCTAACAAGCAATTCTGGTTATCTAGCGGCTTATCCGTGGCCTTGGTGGTTGCCACCGGGACGCCTCGAGCCCAAAGATCCCATGCAAGATCGATGGTTGTTTTATTGAAGTTCTGCTTCGGTCCGCTCTGGCTATGCGAAAGCATTTGTGTTAGAGCTTTGAAAGTCGCGGTATTGATCTCTAAGACTTGGAGGTCCAGTAGAGTTGCGAAATGGCCCAGCAGCTGCTGCCAATACGAGTTAAAGGTCGGGTGAGCTGTCAATACGTCAAGATAGTTTGAGAGCAGACTGGAAATACCGTTGAGGACAACGACTGCGGTATCGTACCAATCGTGACGGAATTTTTCGTCACACTCTGCATGGTCAAGGGATTGTAGCTCTGTCTCGATAGATGCAATCAGGCGAAATATTACCGCCTTGATGCAAACAGACCAAGCTTCAGGGGTAAGCTGCTCGCCATAAGCATCAAATATTCGTAATAATGTTTGGATAGCACCTGTGACAGTCAGTACGCATACATAGATATAGAGTCATCAACCATACTGTTTCTTAAATCTAGTTTATCATTAGTCGTTACTGTCGTGAGTCGAATGAGAAGAAGCATCCACAAAGCAGCGTCTGAGGATGCGTCCTCAGCGTGCGAGGCCTTCTTTACTAAGGAAGCGTCGTCAAAATCGCCGACGAGATTATCGGTAATTGGGAGTGTCTTGCTCTTTCGGGACAGAAAATTGGAGAGATCCCAGAAGAATGTGACTGTCTGAGTAACGAAAATGTCAGAACAGCTGGAGTTTGTATAGAGAATTCGGAGAGGCTTACGGTTAATGCAATGTTCAGATCGTCATCTTGGGAGCAAAACTTATACAGGGTATCGACGAGGATAAGGAAACATGATTTGGGCAAAGAAGTCAGAAAATCCGAACACACAAACTGTAGGGAGCTGAAGGCGGAGCGGATTAGTTTCGAGGACCGGGTGGTCAAGCCTTGCGGGGTTGCTGGTTCCTCGGAATCATTCTCGGAATTGAACGGCCCCCGGATGAAGATACTGGCGATAATCTCAAAAATAACACTCCACCCACTCAAGAGTGTTTCGCCACATTCATCAAGAAGACCCTTTAATCCTTCCAGAATGATTTTATGTATATCGATATCGGTAGCATAAGTAGTCAAAGAAGCCGCTCGGTTTTCATCTTGCAAAGGACCTAGGGAATCACGAAGAGATTCTAGTATTCGCAGATGGACTTTTGCCCTCGTCTCGTCATTCTGACTACTTATGGCTTTTGCAGCATCTAACATCAGGCGCACTAGAATATCTGCCGCGCGGCTCCTCACTGGTGCTGATATGGCCCCAGTACCGAGGATTCTTATGAGCTCGGAAATGATAAGATCCCAGCCCGATACATCGGGGGGATAAAGAAGCAACCGATCAAGGTTGATTATTGCTAAGTCGCCGATCTTCGCAAGTGCAAATTGATCTTGTTGATTCGGCCCTGATGAAATAGCAGCTGCACCCCCCGAAATCTTTCGATGCTGAGCATTTGGCGTCCGTAGTCCTGGTACTGGTGATGGGGGTGGGAGTGGGGAGCGGGGTTGGGCGGAAAGTTCTGCCAGCGACTCTGGCTGATACCCCAGAAGATGGCACACAGTCGTGGCTATTTCGACAAACGCATCATTGGGGAAGTCAACAGTGCTTTCAAGGAGCCTCGACGCGGCTGTCTCCACTGCTCGTATTTCAGTGGAAAAACTGGCTAATAGTCCAGCAGCCTCAGCATCTGCCCTGGAATCAGAGACTTGAGTTACTATGGGAACCCTCCCAGCAGCCTTTCCATTTGTAAAAAGCACGAAATCGGCCTGTTGCAGGGTCTCTAGGATAATCGACCAGGACGAGCTGAGGGTAGGTCCGAGAGCAATACCTAAGTTCAGTAATGCTCGCATGCACAACAAGTTCCGGGTATTGATTGTTTGTGGTGTCATACTTGCGTCGATGGAAGCCTGTCTCTGTCTTTCGCCAGCGGCACCTACCGGCGTTACCAGGTTCTCCACGCTAAGCAAGCCTCTGGCATTACTTAGGATAGTATTGGGTGTCTCTGATGTAGGACTGGAGACAACAGGCTTTGAGGAACCAGCATTGAGACAGGCAGTGAATACGTTAGGAGGTACAGCTGCCTTGCCCAGAGTGGTAAGAAAGGCGTCTCGCGGAGTGCTGAGCTGTAAAAGTCCGGCGACGTGAGCGAACTTCTGAAACGCTCGAACGAGGCCGTGATAGTATTCGGAATCCAGGGCAGCGTAAAGGAAAGTCGAGCATGTTGCAAGAATAGCAGGCCAGCATTGCTCGATGATATCGGCACATATTTTGACATCGGCATACAGGGGATGGTCTTTTAGAGCTAGCGGATTAACAGGCACGGGATTCTTCTTGAAGGAAGCAGACCTTTCTAAGGATCCCATTGCCATACTTTTCTCCATCCCTAGTCTTGCACCTTCTATACTGCTTTCTTCTGTCGGTGCCGGAGAGTCTCTGCCAGTATCCACATATTTCGTTCCCCTTCGGCGAGATCGAGCATCGCCGGGTACTGTGAGTGGTAATATGAACTTAGCCAGACCTTCTGATAAGGAGGTTATGCAGGATAGTGTAAGTGCATAGACGTAGGACTCTGGAATGGCCGGGGGCTCTGCCTTATCTAGCTGGTCTACGCAGGCCACTCGGACTGTGCTCCATTGAGAACTGATGCCTGTGTTATGGCCCTCATTGACGGATCCACCAATGAGGCCCGTGACTCCGCTTGACTCTAGCATCGCTTGGTCGGAAGACGTCCCCATGTTGGCATACGGGTCGGCGGCAGGTATGGTGGATTGGTGGCCTAGTCCGATGACCGCCGGCTTCTCGGTGCTCACACGGACGAACGTTGCAGTCAAGTTTTTGAGCACATTTTTCTCGCCTTCTCGAGTATCATAGAGGGTGAAAATGCGCCTCAGTAGAGTAGGCTCAGCAAATATGCCCCTGAACACCTCCATACACAAAGCTCGCCTCCAGATAACGGCGTCATGATCTAGCAACTGTGTTAGAGTGTCTAATGCGTCTCCGCCCTCGGATGGCAAAATGCTGAGATGCTTCTTTAGCATAGTATACAAGATGCGCACCAGCCGGACAGATGTGGCAAAGTTGGGTTTTGCGTTCAATGATTTGATAATGAACGGCATGACCCTGCTACGGAGAGTGTAGGCTTGCTCGGCGTGGGCTAAAAAAAGGCCGGCATGTTGACTCAAGACCGACTCTATCAATTCCAGGCCAAAGGTTTGCTGGAGGCCCGTGAAGCGCAAGTATTCAGGCCGATGGTTTTCCGTCATCAGGCAAATATCCTTGAAGATGCGATGCGCATCCATCGCGGCGGCACGAAGTTGAACGCTGTCGCCATCGCCAATGGGCGCTTCGCCGACATGCTCTGTCTCCGACGCTGACCCTAGTGGGGATTAACATGCTGAATATCATGGAGGGAGATGGGGGATCTCACTATCTTCGGCCGTGACCTTTTCAAATACAGTCATGATGAGCTGCTGGAGGGTGGCAGCGGAAGTATTGCTGACAACGCCATTCTTGCTCGTCTGCAAGATGAAACAGATATTCAGTGCAGTTACCAGCAAATCGCCCTTGATGTCATTGGCATAGTTTTGAAGCAAACTAGGAAGAGCCTGGAGGATCTTGAGCTGGACATCTAAGCCAGCCGAGGTAGCTTCACGAAGAGCCTCTAGCACGGGGCTCAGCTTAGACCGGGGCAGGGCCCCCACGAGGATCAGACGCGAGAGGCAGACGATGGCGATGCTCGTGAACTTGGTGTTCTTAGTCCCGCACGCGATGATAAAGGGATTGACGAAGTTGACCCTCTGCGCCAATTCTGGGGTGGAAGAACATGTAAGCGAGTCTCCATCAAGCCCGATTGGCCAGCAACAGTATAAGAAGCCGATAGATGCTTTGCCGAGACATACCGGCAGCAAATGGAGCCTCAGAGGCAGTACGTATACTTTTCAGCTCATCAAGAGACTTCTCGGCGGCCTGGCGATGATCAGTCTCGGTCACCAAAGACATGTCCGGGATGCCACGATGCCCATAAGAAGAGCCCGGGTCCGGGGCCTTGATGCAAGTCTGGAACTGGATCGCATACCTGTCTTAGGTCATTGTGCTTGCGTTTGCTCTCTTGGATGAGATTTGCTAGCTCGGTAGCGAGCAGCTGAGAGGTCATCTTGGCCGCACAGTGTCTCTCTACCCTCACTCCATCTGATGAAGCTCAGTTGGCTGACGTCGGAGGCGAGGATGTGTTATTCCGTCGTGGCTTTGGTCTTGGTGAAAGACGCGTGAAACAGCTCCTGGGCGAATCGCTTCTTACGTTACTTGGCCTAAAGCATGGCCAGCGGTCTGGTTGGGGGAATGTGGAAGCTTGTTGCCAGATCGGGCCATGGGTCCACTAATCCGTACCGGGTGACGCTAATAAGGCGGATGACTCAGCATGGCGTTGTCCGAGATAGGTTAGTGCGACATGTCTCCAGGCTACATACATCTGTGTGTGTACGAAGTACATCGTACAAGTACCTAGATACATGTATGACCCACTTGAAAGGTACGCTACTAGGTGTTTCTTACTTAAGCTGGTAGATATCTAACCCAGATAAGTTAGCCTATAACCAAGCACAGCTCCCCCCATCTCACCCCACCATCCCACCTTTCTAACCCTCGCATCCCGTCAGGCCTCCTCGGACAAGCTCTCATACTTCACTAGATCGCATAGTTCTACGCTTGTCTAGAGACCAACGAAGTGTTCGCGTTTTCAAGAGCCCATTTCTCGAGTCCCGGCAACGGATCAGCTATCTAGTCCTTCGACAGTAGGTCGTGTTGGAATCATATCACCGCACGCTTGGTCAGGGTGGACTTGCTAGCAGCATCAGCATCAGCGGAGCCGACTCACGCGCGCAACCAACCTACCCAGGCACTTATTCGCGATGGGTGCCAAGGTCCCGCGAAACTTCCGACTCCTAGAAGAGCTCGAGAAGGGAGAAAAGGGCCTAGGAGCAGGTGCGCCATCTTCCCCCGCCTTCTCTATTTTGTATCATGGGGCTGGCTACCTCGCGTTGGTCATGGATCATGGCGTACTAATCCGTAGCAGAGGCTTGCTCGTATGGCTTAGACAACCCCGAAGACCTTCTTATGTCGGACTGGAACGGGACGATTCTCGGTCCTCCTCATGTTAGTACACGCCCTCTCTCCCCCTCTTCAACTGACCTTGCAAACCGCGATGGGCGGACGCTGATGATGGTATGCCCGACCAGAGCGTTCACGAGAACCGCATCTACTCGGTCAAGATGCACTGCGGCCCCCAATACCCCGATCTGCCTCCCACGATCCATTTTATAAGCCAAGTCAATCTACCATGCGTAAACCCGAGGAACGGCCAGGTCGACCCGAAACAGCTCCCCTGCCTGGCCAACTGGAAGAGAGAGAACACGATGGAGACTATCCTCATCGAGCTTCGACGGTACGGCTGAATAAATAGCGAGCATTTTCTGAGACGCATTCGCTGATCTGGACATAGATACATGGCCTCAAGTCAATGCAAGAAACTCCCGCAGCCTCCCGAGGGCTCCGTGTTCCCCGGGAACTAACCCAGGTGATTACACACGCGCATCAAAGCCGCGAGAGAGAAGAGCATACTCTGATGGACAGCGACATGCCAGGGGTCGAGAGCTGAGGTTGTATTTACATACATACTGTGAAGAATCAGTTGATGGGTACCTATTCTCGGATTCCGTATATCATTTCGCCACGATGGACGGGTGTGCTGGCTGGTTTAGGGATGAACGGCGTACTACCTAGCTCGTCAAAGGATAGACAGTGTGCAGTGGGATGGATGGGAACCTGGTGCAGTGCTTGGTGGACGAGTCCTCACAGGTACAACAAGTACGACTTTAACTAACACTGGAGGCGGTCTCTCCGCAGTTTTAGATGAATACAAGCGATATCTGGTTCTTCGATAAGTACTTCAATCACATGATGATCGTGTTCCCGCTGTAGTGCATTTCTATGGAAGGTGGCCGCATACCCTACACTGACACCAAGTACCTTGGATAGACACCCGACGCTTTATCTTTGACGTTCCCGCCCAGCCCAGTGTAATCATCCACTAAAGCGGGGTTCATGCGGCACCAACAGGGTTTCCCCAATCATAGTGTACCTTAATAAGTGTACAAAGTACTATCTTGCCTATCGATTAAAGCTCAGGTACCAGGTCCCTAGGTAACCTAACTCAAGTGTTTCCGACTTTCAATCGATTACCTACCATGTAGGTAGGTCAAGGATCCAAACTCCGGCCATCACCTTCACAACACCCAAGTACATCTTCTCTCATGTCACAAGGGCGAGGACTCGTGCCCGGCAAATTCCTCGTCCCAGCCCGCGACTCACGGCACAGAACGGCATGTAAGTAATGAATGAAGCAAACAATTCAGAGCTGCGAGAACCTCCCAGAGAACCCACGCGCGGGGGCCGCGCGCGCGGGGCGGGGGGGGGGGGCGCGGGGGGGGCGGGGGGGGGGGGGGGGGGGGGGGGGGGGGGGGGGGGCTGGGG